>JAQZBX010003406.1:0-24346 GCA_029593785.1 Cabassous unicinctus
GCACTCAACCACTGAGCCACATCAGCCCCCCTGAGTTGGTTGTTTCATTTGTTTGCTTGTTGTTCTTTGTTTGTTTGTTTGTTTTAAGGAGGCACTAGAGACCAAACCCAGGACCTCCCATGTGGAAACCATTTGAGCCACATCCACTCCCCTTGATGCTTTCTTTGGAGCTTGGCCCCTGAAGGCACTCAACTAAGATGCTGTTGACATTAGACTTCATCCAAAGTACAAATGTAGGGTCTCATCAAGCCAAGGACCATAAGAGGAAAATGTAGATGGTTGGATTGATTCTAGGCTGGAGACTAGTAAGTTAAGAGGAGTTGAAGAACAAAAGAAAGAAAATTTTGAGTGTCTGGCAAAAAAGAGCAACATAGTGCATTAAGTGATTTAGGGCAGATAGGAAAGGAAGTGAAGTCATGAGTGTTAACAGAGTGGGTAAACCAAAGAAATATAGCATGGAGGTTAAACAGCACCAGCTCTGTGAGCAGTTTGCCAACTTTTCAATACATTTGCTAGCTGTGTGACCTTGAGGAAATTGTCTGACTTCTATAAGCCTCAGCTCCCTCATCTGTAAAATGGGGATAATAATATGACCTACTCTTATAAGGTTGTTGTGAGGATAAATGAGATAATATAGAACACAGATCTTGTCAAATAAACTTTCAGTAAAGATTAGCTACAAGATTACATTTTCACTGAGGTTGAAGAAGAGGTGAGGTGGGAAGAAGGGACTAAAAGAGCAAGGAGAGAAGGTTGTGGTCAGAAAGTGATAGGACAAAGTTAATATTGTAAAGGTGGAGCAGTCCCAGGTGATGACAGCTTCATCCAGTGAGCCAGGGTCATGGGTCTCCAGAATGGGCTGTGAATAAAGATTTTAGAAGAGAAGGTAAAGACACATTGAGGTTGATGTGTTCATGGGCCCTCAACATAGTCACTAGCGTCACCCATGATTGTGATTGAGTTTGGGTAAAGAGAAGAAAGAGAAGACAGTACCAAAATTTGAAATGAAGGTGAATCTCGAGGACAGTAAATGACATAACTGAGAATGGGACATCAATATGAGGCTCAAAGACTGTTAGAACCACCTGCAGTAGTTTCCTAGGGCTGCTGTGATGAAATACCATAAACTTGGTGGCTTAAAACAACAAATTTTTCTCTCTCACAATTCTAGAGTCTAGGAGTCCAAAATCAAGCTTTTGGCAGGGTTGGTCCCTTCTGGAGGCTGTGATAGAGAATCTGTTCCATGCCTCTCACCTAACTTCTGGTGCTCACCAGCAATCTTTGGCATTTCTTGGCTTGTAAACACATCCTCTAACCTCTGTTCTGTCTCCATCTTCACATGGTTTTCTCCTCTCTGTGTGCCTGTGTACCTCTGTGTCTGTGCTTATAAGGACACCAGTCATTTTGGTTTTAGGGCCCACCCTTATCCAGCATGACCTCATTTTAACTTGATGACATCTACGAAGACTATTTTCAAATGAAGTCACATTCACAGGTACCAGGGGCTCAGACTTCAATGTATCTTTTTGGAAGATACAGTTCAACCCAAAACACTACCTTGGGTTCCGCAGGACAAGAGAAGTAGGAGAATGAGTTGCCTGCACTGGTAAAGCCTGTGAGAATTATGCTGTCATGTGAGGAGAGAGATGTTTCCACTTAGAAAGAGGTGAGAGAAAAACTTTTGAAGTATTTGAAGTAATTGGGGATTGCTTTTTTATTTTATAAAAGAATGTGGAGTGTAATTAATTTCGATGACTTATTTCACATAGGAGTCCTTTGTGCAGAGAGGAATAGATTTATAGAAAGGGGAAGTTTAGAGTTTAGAAAGGAAAAAAGAGAAAAGAGAGTAAAGGAAAGTAGAAGGGAAGGGCATGGGAAAAGACGGGGAAGGAAGGAAGGAAGGGAGGGAGGGAGGGAGGAAGAAAGAAAGGAAGGAAAAGAGATAGGAAGCGATGGAGGGAAGAAAGGAAGGAGAAAGGAAGGAAAGGAGACAGGGAGGGATGGAGGAAAAGGAAAGAAGAAAAGAGAAATTCAACCTTGGGTACTTGAAAAGTCTGCCTAGGCTCTAACCTGGCCAGCAGGGTTGGTGGGGGGTGGGGGAGGAGATCTTTAAGTATCAGTTGTGGTAACCCAGTCCTTTGGGGGTATACTCAGCCACAACATAGAATAAAGTCATAAAATTCCATTCAGTCTCAGTATGTCTACTCTACACACACACACACACACGCTCACACACATACATACCCACTCCAGTTTCCTCTTTTCTCCTCATGGGATGCTCCAATCCTCTCCCTCTTTCTCCTCCCCACCCCAACTGCCCTCAATCATCATTTTAATCAGTTTGATGGGTGGGGAGGATGGAGGAAATTGTGCAAACGACCCTAGCCCTCAGTCTGAAATTGAGGTGAGTTTGCAAAGTTCACCCTGGGCCTCAGGAGATGGTCACAAAGATCACAAACCAGCAGTTTGGTCTTCTCCACACAAAAGGGTCAGAGATGAAAGAAGCAGAGGTTATGGGCCAGGGGAGTGTGTGTTCAGATCTATATGAAACCTAGAAATGGAATTTCTAAGATTCCTATTTTCAGTCCTTGAAGATCCTTTTTACCCGTAACTGTATGTGAAGCCTGGGTGGGTAGGATGCATATAGTCAGAAGTGGCACCCATGCCACGGGCTAGCTGTGTTGACTCAAGCTTATATTTATTGTTTATGGCTAAGTTTAAAGGGTGGACTGGCAGAGGTTACATGGATGACTAGAAGAAGCTACAGCCTTGGGTCCCAGAGTTAATAACCCCAATGACTCTGGGAAAGTCACTTAACCTTGCTGAGCCTCATGAATATGCCTACCTAATAAGCCAGTGTTTGTGAAAGCAGTTTGCAAACTATAAAGTTTTTTACAAAAGCAAAATATCATTAGAGTGCTTAACAAGTACTTGTTGAATGAATGACTAAATGGAGTTCAGTCATGGTGTGCCATTAATTTGGATGACGTATTGATATCCACAGCAAACATTTTATTGATTGCCGACAATTCTATGAGTACCAGTCAAAACAAACCCACAAAACCCACAGATTTCAACACTGAGCAATATATAGCTTTACACTGGTTCTTTCATTTGTCTCTGTTTTGTCCCTGCAATTATATTGAAAGCTGCTTGAAAGCAGAGATCCAGCCCTACTCTGCTGGCCCAGCTTTGGTTAGCCACAATAGTGGACCTTAGTCAATATTTGTAGATTGAATCTTCAAATCTTTCATTGGCAAAATTTGGGCTATTGTGAGTATGACATGCATGGAATAGCCATCTGCTGGCGGAACAGAGGGGCCAGGCCAAAGAAGGTGGGCCAGTTGGAGGGTAATCTTGCAGATTTATTCAATACGTTTTGCCTAGAATTAAATAAAGGACAAATGGGATGTCCGCAGCAGGGGAAATTCGGCTGCAAATGTCCTCTGAGTCCTTTGAGTGATGTTTTGCCAGCTCCAAAGAGATATAACCTGTGGCTTGCTGTGGCTTGCTATGAAATCCCCCTTTTCGTACTCCTCATCCTTCCTCTCCTTCCTGGCCACCCTGCACCAGAGTCCCTGGCCAAGAAGTAGAAGAAAAATACTGAGACTGGGAAAGAAAATCTTTTATTAAAAAATAATAATAAATGAACAGCCAGGGCACCAGAGAGGGAACCTTTAAAAGGAACTTTTACTTAGTTTCAGCTTCAAAATGAAGGCAAGCTCTTTCTTCTCAAAGACTGAACAGAGGAATGTGAAAGCACTCTGCCTCCATTTCAATCACCAGAAAGCCCTTTTTGACTTCCTGCAAGAGTTTCTAGTCCCCAAGAAGACAGTTCCTGTGAACTCGAGCCCCTGCACGTTGCTCTTCTCTGTTGTGTGCCTTCACATGAAACTGAAGGGAAATGAAGTAGCTTACGGGGCTCCAGCAATTGATCCAGGGCTGGGTAGGAGGCAGAGGACTGGATAAACCAGCTAACAAGCTCCAGACGCTCAGAGAGTGAAATCAAGTGAGGGAGCCAATGGGAAAGGAGAGTATGTTAAGTACCACAAACAGGCAGAGATGGAGGGTCTAAACAAGGCTGATGGACAGAGAGCGACAGAGACCATTTCAACCTGAGCACCTTTTGCAATGCGAAAGAACCATCTCTGCGGGAAGGGACGGAGCTATTAAAAGGATGAATTGATGGCCAAGCAATGTCCACTAAGCTTGTTTTGTGCACTCAAAGCTCTTTAAACAATTACACGAAACAGGTTGAAACTAGCTATTAACAAGGAAAAGAAACCCAGAGGTCAGGCTTGTTTGTTTAAAGAGAGAGCAGCAGTGATTCATCATCATACTTCAGATGGCTAAATAAATATTTACTAAACGAAGGCAATAATCGTATATGAAAAGGAACCTGTAAAACAGCGAGAAGGTGCCTCTCCACAGCTAGACTTGGGTGGGACTTTGCTTGGGGACCACAGGGGCGTGGCCTCAGGAGAACATGTCAGATGGTTCTTGTATGACCTTTACCAAGGTCACACAAGAAACTTGAAAGCTTTTTTGGCTGGTTTATGCTATTGTAAACGTACTTGCTAACTCCAACCAGGAAGACTGAAATAAGGAAATACTCAAACTGCATTTTAATCATTAATTGCTCCATGACAATCTTTTCATAAGTTAAACCATCAGGGGAAGAAACCCAACAAGAACATCCATCCCATTTCATTCAGATGAAAGCATCAGAGATTCTAGAAAGATCAGCGAGGAAAGGCCGAGGAAATCCCTAGTGCCGTCTCTGCTGTACAGCCAAAGCAAGTGAGTCCCAGAGCAGGGCAGAGGCCCATCCAAGGCACACAGGTACTCCCCAGCAGAGGCAGGCCCAGGTCTCAGGCCCATGCTTCCCACTCCCATGCTCTTCTCACTAGATCACGCTTCTTGGAAGAGTTCTTGATATGATTTAAGCATCGCAACAGAGATATCTTTCACACAGCAATGTTAGGCCCACAGATGCCTAAACCATTGTTTCCTCCTTGCTCTGGCTCTGAGGTGCTTTCCAAAGAACATGTGACCTCAGATGCTCAGGTCTCAGGTAAGGTACCATAAGAATGCCATAATAGAGCTAGGTGGGGGCCACCATCCTCCATGGCCTCCTGAGACAAGTGTTCCAAGGGCTCTTTCAGGGCATGCTTGAATCTTCATTGTTTAGACCCAAGCACATCATCCAGCAGTGCGGTCAACACTCAGTGGTTTCGTGGAGTGGATTATCCAGTGGAAATGTCTAATCCTAGGACATCCCTCCCTTTCCAATCCATATATTCTTGGTCTCTTCTTTCCATTTAACAGATGCCATTAGGGAATTTAAATTTAATTATTGTCCTAAAATAATTAGACATAATTACATATAAAAATGATTTTTGGGAGACCTGAGGCCTTTAATTTGTCATGCTATTGCTTGAACAGCGAGAGTAATGAGAGTTTTAAAACTATAGGCATCTTAAGGATCTTAAAAGAATGCAACTTTGACTGAAGGAAACAGGATGGAAAATGAAAACTTAGGTAATAATTGGTAGAAAAGAAAATAAGACCATTTGTAGCTGATGGCAGACAAGATATATCACATTTCCGGGGTAGTACTTGCAAACATGACTTGATGATGTGATGAATGATGTTTTCTTTTTTTTTATTTCTGTTCCCTAGAGAATACTTGGAAAAATAACAAGTTAGAGACCAAAGCTATCAAAGTTGTTCTCTTCTTGCGGGGAAAAAAGGTAGATTTATTATATTCAAGTGTGTAAAAGATTATGGAGGGATGGAATATATTGTAGGTACAATGCAGATTGAATGTGGGGAATTGGAATCTGGGTATGCCTCATTCAATTCCTGCCTGGCCTTGTATCAGTCCATTTGCTCAGTCTTATTATTACTCAAAAACTCTGCAGGGACAGATGGAGTCAAGTTTCTGATGAGACGTTGGGATTGGGGGACCAACAGAGGAAGTCCTTCTTCTGGCTGAATTCTCTTCCTTAACTGGAATTCTCAGGAAATCTAGACAGTAGAGCATAGGGAAATACCATTGGTTTGGAGGTCTGTGGCTCCCAGGTCTGTGCGCAGAGTCCCTCATTCAATATCTATGTGACAGCTGTCATCAAGGACCCACTCTGTGCCAGACACACTGTTCTGTTATCTGGGGACCTCTGAGCAAAGCCACACAAACACAGCTGATAGCGCTGGTCTCTGCCTTCACAGCCTGCCCTAGTCAATTGTCATTAACAAGTAGCAAAATCAACTCATTTGGATTTTATCTCATTTTTATTTCCCCTACTCACCCCATTTTGGGGTTGCTAATCAACCACATCATGAGGTAAAAGGCTGGAAGCCAAGGGGAAAGGAAGAAAATGCAAGTGCCGAACTAATGAATTAATTGGATTTTGATGTACTAAGAGTCCATAATGAACTCTCGATTATTCAGGGATATGTTCCCAACCTAATGTATTCCTCTTTGTTTTCCTTCCGCTCTGCTAGAGACTGAGTAATCTGGATATGCTATAAAAGTACTAGGATTCCATTGTGGAAACAAAATGGAATAACCAACCGTGGTCTGATTTTCTTTTCTTTTCAAGATTCTACCTTCCCTGCTAGAGTGCAAGCTTTCTGAGGACCGTGTTCGGGTCTAATTTACTCCTACCTCTTCTCACCCCACCCCAGCACTTTATTCAGTGCCATATACTTTATAGACTCTTTCTAAATATTTAGTGAGTAAGTGAATAATTGTGGGGATGGCCTGTAAAAATTTCCTTTCTGTCTTTTTTTTTAAAGCAATTTATTGAAGTATACCATTCATACATGAATATACATAAACCATAAGTGTTCAGTAAACATCGTGAACTTACAAAACAAACATGCATAACATCATACAGGGCTCCCACACATCATGCCCCCACAAACACCCTGCATTGTTGTGAAACATTTGTTAACAAATCATGAAAGAGCATCGTCAAAGTATTACTACCAACTATAGTCCATATCTTCCTCCCCTAAACATTTTTTTAAGGATTTATTTTATTTATTTACTTTTATCCATTTTTTACCCCCTTCCACCATTTTTGCTGTTTCTGTGTCCATTTGCTGGGCGACTCTGTGTCCGTTTCCTGCCTTCTCTTCTCATCCTTCTCCTCCTGTCTGCACTGGGATTCGATCCTCAGAACCTCCGATGTGGGAGAAAGACATCCTACCACCTGCGCCACCTTAGCTCCTAGTTTTTCGGTGTGTCTCGTCTTGGCTCTCCCTTGTGTCACTCTCCTGTTACGTCATCATCTTGCTGCATGGCTCGCGGGGCCTGGTGGCTCACTCGCTCGTGTGGCCTGGGGACACACCCATGCTCAGGGCCTGGTGGCCCACGCACCTTCTGTATTTTTCTTTTTTTTAACTTTTACCGGGAGGTCCCAGGGATCGAACCCATGTCTCTCCATATGGGAGACGGATGCCCAAACTCCCGAGCCACATCTGTTCCCCTGTTATATCTCTTAAGGTTGACCAAAAATACCCAAAGTTACAGTCTTTTCCCATACAGGATGGTCATATAATAAATCAGGCTTAGTTTATCACCAGCATTCCAAAAACCAGACCTAGGGAGAAAAACTAGGTCTGGGGACACATGTATGGTTTTTAATATAGTAAATGTTTAGCCACCCCGATTATCACAAAATCAGGACAGCGAGAATATTCGCATCCTTTCAGTCTTTGTAAGCAGGAGTTTCTTAACCCCCTCTGGGATGCCACAGGCAATTCAGACCACAACGTGGTCAGACCTTTCAGTGGTCAGTGGGCTGCTCTCCAAGGACAGCCCTGAACTACATAGATACAATGGGTGGGCCTCACAGTTGAAGCCCTGGCCTGGGCTTCCCCCTTAGGATGTCCCAAAGTAAAATTCTGTTTTATAATTAATTTATTCTAGAAAACTTTCAAAATACAGATACATCTAGAAAATAAAATAAACTGCTATTCCCTCTGTAGAGATAACCATTGTCAACATTTCAGTAAACAACCTTCCAGATATGTGTGTGTGTTTGTGTGTGTGTCTTAAAAACTGGAATAGTGTGGCAAAGGATGTATTGTAAGTTTCTTTTGCCACTCAGCAATATCTTGTGAACATTTCTTCATGTAAACAAATATAACTCACTTTCAGTGCTTCATAGTAACCCATTGTATGAGATACCATAATTTATTTAACCAAACTCTTATTACTGGACACCCAGATCATTTTCCATTTTTTGGTATCTAACAGTGTTTCAATGAACATACAATAAACCTTGTGCACTTCCTTAATTACTTTCTGAGGGTAAAAGCTGAGAAGAAAAACCTGGGTCAAAATGGACATAGGTTTTTAAGGGTTTTGATACATGTTGCCAAATCACCCTCCAGAAATAGTGTGCCAACATTGTCTGACAGTTCTTATTTCCCTACACCCTCAGTGGTTTCTGGGAGGAAATTTCCCAGGGCCAGATATCAATGAGAAATAACTTTCTTACATGGAGTTGCTCTCTGTGGGTGACATTATTATCCGATGCTTTTACTTTCAGCTAGTGGTTTCCAAGTTCAAGCCCTTTCAAATCCAATACAGTATATTTATAAAGGTCAACCCATTGTTTCCATCCTCCACTGGTTTGTCTGACCTCATTTGTAGACTCACCATTTCCACTCAGCAGTATCACCTCTTGTGGGGATGGGGGAGCGGGGAGGGTAAGACTGAAAACGCAATCATTCCAAAAAGAAACAGCAGCCTCAGAGCAACATGGCGGCTGGGCAGAGCCATCCTGTTTGTTTCTGTTCGTAAAAAGGAAAAGAAAAGCAGATTTTTATGATTCTCTTAAGATCCAGAATTCTTTATGGGCTGAATTACCTAAAACAAATGTTCTCAAGATAGAAGAGTGGTCTCATCTTTTCGCCTTGGGTGTTACATCAAACTTCTGGCTTCATGGGAGTCCTTTGGGCATTCCTGCCTTCCAGCCAGTCATTTCTAGACTAAGATAAAGACAGAGACTGAAACAAAGTTAGGGATGAGGAAAAGGGCAAAGATGCAGGTACAGAGCTGAGGGGGGACGTGAGACATGAGGGAGACAAGAGACAAGGGCAGAAGAAGGGCAAGGTAGAGGGAAGATAAAATTGGAGATGGGACTTTACCAAAGCCACCTGGTTTCACAGAGTCTGATGGTGAACAGCAAGAATGCAGTTAGTGTGCAAGAGTGTCTGGAGTGGCACCTAATTTCCATCCATTGTCCCCTCCCCAAACCACCCCAAATAAACCTAAATCTCAGCTATGTTTTTTCTGTGCAAATGCAACTTCAAGACAGGTCCCCTGAACTCCTCCTTCAAATCAAGTTGCACCCTTAAGCCCCTCTTACATGGAAATTCTGGCACTGTCTCTGGGAGTATCAAGAATCAGCATTAAGATAAACAAGCAATACCAAATTATTTAAAAATATTCTGGGCCTCTAGGCACTATTTGATATATTAATTATGTAATTTACTGATTGAGTGGATTAATAAAGAACCACTACTCACGAGATTTTCTATAGCTCTTGACAGTGAAGTTTTGTACCATCCTGTAAACCATGGAAGGTCCTAGAGAAAGCTTTACAGCTGAATGCTAATGAGGTGCCCCGGTTGAATCCAAGCGCCAGCCTCCCAGCCACCCACTGGCTCCTGCAGCGGTAAGGTGAGCTGCGAACAGGGAGACAGGGCAGTCGACAGGTGGGGAGGACAAAAGTCCTCTAATGAACTAACATAGGTACAGTTCAAGTTTCATAAGCTTCTAAGTGCCTTGAAGAAATCAGGGGCTCAGAGGTTCAAGTTGGATTTCTGCTATTTGGTTCATTGATATTTACTGGTCTTCTTAAGAGTACTTTAAAGGGTAATAAGTGTCCTCTGGCTAATCTTTGTCTAAATCAACACTGGTTCTCTAGTTAGGAAGACTTACTGTGACTCTGGTCTAAAGAAAGAAGATTCTGTGCAAAACAGCCTCTGAAGTGACAGAGGAGAGCAAACGAGCTCAGTTTTTGCAGAGTGTTTTGTGAACTTTGGAAGAGAGGGACATGAGCCTTAGAGAAAGCACTTTCCTTGAACACAGGGATGTAAAAGAAAACCTTCTATCGTCCAGCCAGAATGACAGGAAGGGCTCACTTGCTCAGAGTTGATTAGAAAATGACTGACTCCCTTCCTCTGACTAGGCAGGAGAGCACTCAGGTCTCTTCTTTCTCTTGCATTCAAATAGCAATGCATTTTCCCAGCAGAAGCCCCCAGGTTGTTGCCTGCCAAAACCAAGCAATGAATTTGGAACTGGGGCCAAAAGAGCTTAGTATATATGTCAACACTGTAGTGAGCTTTGAAAAGCTGCCCCCATTTAATTGATGGATGCTCTCTTCATCAGGGACTGGGGTTCTCTAAGGGGCTTTGAGGAGGCCAGCCTCTTGTTCTCAAGGCTAATAACTGGTGTGCCTTTTAATACCCCTTGATAAGGTAAGAGTCTCTTTCAAGGACAGTTAAATAGCTAATCGGTTAGGTAAAGACTGAGGTATTTATAAGGGGAACTGTTTGTTTGCTAAGTGTAGATGGACATTGGCCAGAAGATACTGCAAGTGATTTTTGTGTCTCAAGAAGTTTTTTGACCAGTTTGAAAACTTGTTTAATACCAGTTTATGCGCATACATTTTCCTTTTTACTGGCTTTTCCCAGTCTCTTTGCCTTTTCCAGGTGTGATCAGTCTAAGAGAGGGAAAGTCCCTGCCCTTTTGTTAATTCTACGAAAGTATACTTTAAAGGAAGGAAAAGAGAACCATGTCTGGTGTATCTGAGGTCCATGCCAATGCCATGGGCTCTTTTGTAAGGCAAATTTGCAGACCCCAAGAGAGCCTTTTGTGCCCTAATATACCGCTCTGTTTGGCTGGCTCTATATGGGGCAATGCTCCATGATTTGGCCTGTCCATTTGGTCAAACAACTGATTCTATCGATCTCTTCATGGAGCTTGGCCAATCATTCAATTGAATTAACCAACCTGAATGGCTGTTTGTTTTCTAGTAGACACAGCCAATGCTTCAGGTTATCATTAGGACAATTTATTCCTGGTGTTTTGTGTCTGGCAGAGAAAAAGGAAACTTGACTTTCCACAACAACAGCTAAAAACTGGCAGTTTTATATTGCCAGCCAAATTCCCCTATTCCTTTTCAGACAGTCTGCACCAGGAGAGAGACTTCCCAGCAGCAGCTTCTACCGAATCCAAACAGCTCTCCTTTGGCCCTGCCACTCTGCAGCATCCTGTCTCTTGCTCTCTGCAAGGTCCACCAGGGACTTGTATTTCTGCAAGAATTCCTTGGGTATGTTGTGTGTTCTCCCCTGCTTAGTCATTCAGCCATAACCTTTCCATTTAGAATCCTGCCCTGCTGGTGGTTCAGCTCCCTAGTTCAATATTTTACATTTATCTCTATTGAATTCCAGTTGCCTTCTGTTACAAGAGGCACTTAAATTATCTGAGCCTTACTCCCCAGGATCAAGCTCCAAGTCCAGGACAAATGTGTTTAGCACTTAGGGATCATCAGCTGTAGGAGGGACTTGGGCATATAAATGTGTCTGAATTGGGTATTTCTTAGTGATGGTGAAGGCAGCAGACTTGGATGGAGGGCATGAGAGCCACTGAATTTATAAAGTCTCAATCAGATTCCCTTAATACTGGGGGTTGGGGTGGGGGTTGGGGAATGAACCAGAAAAATTATTTGGAGAGTGAGAAAAAAATAAATTTCATAATATTGCCTTGTAGGAAGTAAGTAACTAGCACAGAGCAAGCACCTACTAGATACAAGCACCATTCAATACATCACAAAATAATGTGGCTTTATTTTTTTCAAGGAGATTTACAACATATTATGTCATTGGCTTTCTTATTGCCTTCCCACTGGGGATGGCAGGAAGTTGTATGATTTTTCTCACATTTCAGGACTGGAAGTTGTGATTCAGGAAGGGAAAAAAGCTGGTAATATGCTGGGAGTGAACCCCAGCTTAGATGGTCTATTCTAATACTCTTGCCCCTGAGTAAGAGTATTATGAGTATTATGGCCACTGATAAACAGACTCTTGGACCAAGGGTCTCCAGAGCATAGGATTCTATATTGAGCTATTATACATACCAAGCCATTACAGAAAATTCCCAGCTCCAATGTATGAATAAAATGAAAAACAGACAGTTTCAGTCAGATTCTTTCCTTAGATGCACCCCCAACATTTTAGAATCCAGATTTTAGCAATTCTTTGAGGTCTGAAGGCAACAGAGCTTGATGGCTTCTATGGTTTCCTCTGAGAAGCAGGTGCTGACTCAGGGTTAAGCTGAAGACTGTGGCACCCAGGGAGTATGATAAAGCCCTTCAAATCAGAGGGCCAAAGAGCTCAAAGAGGGTGAAAACGCCCTCTATGAATCCATGATTTCCTTCTGATTTCTCTGACATCCTTTGCTTGCATGTGGTTGAAAAGAACAGAAGATGAAGTACCAACCACAGGATGTGAGGTTGGAAGGGAAGGAGATTTCTGGAAGGTGAAAACTCTGCTTCTTCCCAACCTTTTGTCTCTTGGCTTCCTTCATCCCCTTTAGAAGTAAACAAACAATGCTTTGTTTCTAAAGAGGGAGAGGGGATAGGAGGTAGTATACTGAAAAAACAGCAAAGCTACCCAGAAAGCTCTTTGATGAACTCATATATTAAAAGGCCATGTACAAAAGATGGATGGAGAAACACATAACCAATGACAAATACAAAAGAGTATCACAGGCCTGTAAGAGGGGCACCAGGAAGGCTAAAGCTCAGAAAAACACCAGGGACAACAAACGTGTTCTTAGCAGCAATGTTCAAAGTTAGAAGAACAAGGACGGTCAGGCTCACTGCTTGGGGAACTTGGTGCAAGGTTAAAGAAAGATGGAAAGAGAAAGGAGAACCACTCACCTACTTTGTTTCTTTACCAAAAGGCAAGCTTTTTCAATAAAAGAGAATAAAATCAATATTGTTAAACATAATCTTGAAATGCAAGCTGGACAAACAAAAAGTTAGTGATCAATAGGGTGCTTTAAAACTTTCCAAGCTTGATAAATTTCATGCCAGGATTTTGAAGAAACATTGATAAATGCTCATAAAACCACAATTTATAAATGATTAAAGGAAAGAGACCAGAAGACTAAAGAGGAAAATTCTGGATTTTCATAGAAAGTGGGTTCCAGATTATACAGCCTGGTGAATGTGATACTGATCAACATAGAAATTTTAATATGAATTACTATTGGGATGGTCTATGATATCTTAAAATGGAAGTAGCAATCACTAGACACTTGCATGGGTTCACTGAGAACAAGCTATATTAAGTAGAATCCCATAATATATGAGTTCATCAAAGAGTTAGATATGTAA
This sequence comes from Cabassous unicinctus, assembly GCA_029593785.1. Classification (NCBI taxonomy): domain Eukaryota; kingdom Metazoa; phylum Chordata; class Mammalia; order Cingulata; family Chlamyphoridae; genus Cabassous; species Cabassous unicinctus. Next base: position 13,425 of record JAQZBX010003406.1, read on the forward strand.
AGTAGGTATAGCAAGACTCTTGATAACGTTTCTTGTGGATTGAATAGAAAATTGAATATTTTTGGCTAGCATCATGGCCAGCTGGCCAGCCATGCCCGGTATTGGATTACATGAACATTGTGGGAGAATCTTGTAGCATATCTTTGGCTCTATCATCCCCATTTTATCATGGACTCAGATGAAGACACAGAAGGCATGCTTTTCAAATTTATGGATGGGACAGCAGAACTAGGACTCAAAACATCTCTACGGATTTCAAGAAACATGGAAACTAAGAAGGTGAAATTTAATAAGGATAAAAGTAAACCCTGCATTTAGGTTTCAAAAGAATCAGCTGGGCAAGTACAGACTGGGATAACTGGCTTAAGAGTAATTCATACGAAAAAATACTTAGGGGTTACTGTCTGACCAACCTATCAATAGCAGCTTACAGTGTATGAGGCTGATGAAACATTTCCTACAATCTCAGAGCACTGGTAGAGGTATTCCTGTCCAGGGCAAAGGAGGCAACCATCGCGCTGTCTTGGAGAATTATCCCTGACAAGCTAGAGTTTCTCCAGGGAGAACAAACGCAGTGGTGAGACACCTCAAAAACTTGTTATGAGAGTAACCTGGCAATTGCTGGCAGGACTAAAGATATTCCTAGATATATAACCTAGAAAAGTTTTCACATAAGAAGACATATATAAAAATGTTCCTACCAACACTGATTGTGATGGCTAAGGAACAGAAATAATCTAAATTTCCAACAATAGGAGAACAGCTAAAGAAAATGTGGTATATTCATAAATCTCACAAACATAATTAGAATGGAAAAAGGAATATGAAGAAGAGTATCTTTTTACACTTAAAAGCATGCACAATAATAGTAAGTATTTCCTGTTCAATAATGCACATGAATGATGTAAAAGAATAAATAAATGCATGCGAGTGAGAACTACCAAATTCAGGGTAGTGGTTACTTCTCAGCAGAAAGAGAGAGCAAGGGAGTAAGTGATGGAAATATAGGTCCTTTGTTTCTATGGCCAATGTTTCATTTCATAATCTGGGTGTCAGGTTTACGGGTTCTTGTTATTTCGATCTTTATACCATTTTTTAAGTTTAAAATATCCATAATACATTTTTTAAAAGCAAGCATCAAAAAATTCATAAGAAAGTTAAAAAGGAGATACAGGATAACTATCTTTAACATTTGAACTTTTTTTCTGTGGAAAAGAAATTCAGTTTTTACCCTGTAAAGCTCCTAAGGGATCAATGAGTGGATATGAGTACAGAAGGAGTGTTCGGTTTAAGATTGTAGCAGTTTGGTATTGTTTATGAATTCCAAAAATAGATATCAGATTACGTTTGTAAACTGTTCTGTTCCTCTAGGCATATTACATTGTATTAGATTCAGAGGTCTCACTTTTGCTTGATTAAATTATGATCAAGGCTTTGATTTGGCCATGTTAGTAGGATGTTGAGTCTCTGCCCCTTTGGTGGACGGGGACTCACAGAGAAAACGACACAGTAGAGAAGAGAGTGGGAGTTTCGATGCTGGAGCCCGAGGAAGTAAATGCACGGAGAAGGAGAACACAGAGGAAGAGAGACGATTCATTAGACAGGATCCTGCAGCCCCAGGAAGAGATGAGCCACTCTCCTGATAGCTTGCAGCTGCAGAGACCAGAGCCTTCAGCAGCTGAGCCTGGAGAGAAACAAGCCCTGGGAGAGAGATGAGACTTATCCCAGCCTACAGCTGATATTGGAAGAAGCTGGGACCATGGAGCCTTAAGAGGAAGAAGGAAGGCTGAACCCTTGCAGACATTGCCCGCCATCTTGCTCCAACACATAGCCAATGACTTTGAATGAGAAAGTACCTTTTATGGTACCTTGAGTTGGACTCTTTAGGGCCTTGTAATTGTAAGCTTCTACCTCACATAAATATCCTTTATAAATGCCAACAGAGTTCTAGTACTTTGCATTAGCACCCCATTGGCTGACTAGTACAAAGATGAAGAAGAGCTTTTCAAATAAGATTGGAAAAGTACATCTCAAGTGGCTAAGAAGATGGACTTTGAGTTAGAGTTGGGTTAAAGTCTGCCTGATGCTTACTGGTCCTGGGAAAGGTGTTTAACTTCTCTAAGCTTTGGTTTCCTCATATTTATAAAGCAGAAAACAATGTTACCCACCTAATAAAATTATTGTGAAGAATAATGTAAATGAAGTAACAACTTATAGCATAGTGAAGAGCACATCCTAAGTGCTTCATAAACATAAAATAAATATAAAAAATTAAAGAATAACTGTCCATAAATGGGTTGATTATCTTGTAAAACTCTAAGATTCTCAGTGCTATCAATGACCAATGGCTGGATGGTGAACTGTCCAAGGTGCCAGAGAAGGGAATTCTACATCATTGTAAGACTACAGATGTTCCCGATAAACCTACTTACACATTGTTGAACCTAAAAGTGTTTCAGATACTGAAGAGTCATAGTTGGGTGTGTCTAAGAATGAAGTGTATTAGTTATCTGTTGCTATGAGTAATATCACCACAAACTTAGTGGCTTAGAAACAATATGCATTTATGATCTCACAGTATCTGTGGGTCAGGAGTCTGGAGACAGGGTACCTGGGTTCTCAGCTCAGAGTTTCATCTGAAAGCTGCAGTCAAGGTGTTAGCCAGGGCTGCAGTATCTTCTCAAGGCTTGACTGGGAAAGGATCTGCTTCCAGTAACATGTGGTTATTGTCAGAATTCAGTTCCTTGCAGCCTGTTGAACTGAGGGCCTCACTTGCTGGCTGTCTGCTGGAAGCTGCCCTCAGTTCCCAGCTGATTGTTGCCTGGAGACTGTCCTCAGTTCCCTGCCTCATCAGTCCTCCCAACATGGCCACTATCAGCAAGGGAAGAGTCTGACAGGAAGACAGATATTAATCTTATGTAATGCAATCGCAGAAGTAACAGCCCATCACCTTTGCCATATTCTATTGGTTAGAGGCAAGTCACCCCAAGGAGAGGGGATTACAAAGGGCATGACTACCAGAAGGTGAGGATACCTGGGGGCTATTGTAGAGTCTGTCTGCCATGGAAAGGGAACCACGATGAGGAGACATGTGTGCCAGTGCCTCCTCATATGGTGAGGAGCCAGACACAGCTGTGTAAACACAAGAAATGCGAAGCTGAGACAGGGAAGGAGCATGAAGAGGAGAGTTAGGGAAGCTGACAGGTTGAGTAACCAGAGTTCAGGGAAGGTGAGTGGCTGTGGGGAGACCCAGGTGGACTGAGCGCCCATCACAGTCCATAAGGTCCTGCCTGGTGTGAGGGTAGGCTGTGCCTGGAAATCTTGCCACAAAAAGGTTTCCAGAAGACCTCAGAGAGACCATTTTTGTCCAATGTGTTCAGGCATAAGGTGGATTTAGAAAAAGAGGGAAAAAATGTGTGCTAAGTTCAGGCTTGGTTCTGTACCAGGCGGTTCACCAGTCCTTTATCCTCTTGTTTACACTGCATCCTCCATGTGTTTATTTTTGTGCTATGTGTGACTCAGGCTGCCTGCACACTGATCTGGGTGTGTTTAGCATGTTGCTGTAGATTCTTGATCGTCTGATGAGGAGGTGGAAAAGAATCAAAGGGCAAGGAGCTAAAGCTAAAGCCAAAGGCTGGCAGCCCCAGTGGCCAGAGAGCCACTTCAGAATGGCCCTGTATTTCATTACATTCCAGCAAGGATGTGTGCCTTCTTTATGGAGGTATATCAGCAAAGGCGTCTAGAAACTCTAGTTACAGCTCTGGATAGCCCCCAGTTAGATACCTTGAATCTTTCTACATCATTATTCTGTTGTAAGTGTCCAGGGGTGGAGCAGGGTGCAAGGATTCTGTGTCTATATGCTTTGCTTTGAATAGGGCCAAGAGAAACTTCAAGTGAATGCATAACAGATGTGAGTAAAGCTGGCAGCATGGTGGTTGTGATGGTCTTTAGAGTCATGCAACGTCAGGGTTGGATGGAGAATCCTTTCTTCCAAGGCTGAAATCAGGGATGACCCAGATCAGCTGCTTTAGATTCTTCATGGGGTTTTGCCTCTGGCTTCTGGATAAGAGCAAAGCAAGGGAGACTTTCTGGAAAATTAGGGTGAATTCAGGAAATGGGTATAGTAGTTTGGGTTCAAGACCACACAGCTTTGATAACATTTTTCCCAGGCTACCAGGCCATAGTGTGTTTCAATGATCCTTCCCTCAGTGGAGGTGATTTTTTAATCTTGTGTCTCCATCTCCTGCCAATACTTGAGGAGATGACGTTTTCTGCTTTGATTGGTGTCAGTGAGTCGGCATGAATGCACCTATGAGTCAGACCCGTGCAGACAAGTCCTGCCTTCATCCAACAACTCGGAATAGAGGGGTAGCATGGGGTGCTGATGCCTTTATTGAACATGAGGGGAGTTCTTCCAGATGTGGACCTGGCCAGGGGATTTTATCACTAAACTACAAAATATGCTTTTGAGGGGGTAACAAGGATTGTTCATTAGCTCCCCTCCTGACATGCAAGAACTTTAATTCAAATAGCTGATGTTCTTTTCCTTTCCATATATATCCATAAGGGGAGGGGAAGGGAAAAGGGAAAGGAAGCTGGGACCTGTAGAATACCTCCTCTGGGCCAGGAACTGTGTAAGGTTCTCTCCATGTGTTGTCTCATCTGATAGCTCCCTTGAAGCTTGCAGCACTTACACGACACTTAGTCCATACTAGGAATTCATTAAATGGTTGTTTAATTTAAAAGAATTAAATCTATAAAAGGAGGAAGAAGGAACACTGGTTTGAATGTCAGCAGGCCTGGGTTCCAGCCCTGGTCCTTCTTAGCTGCTGACCTTGGAGTAATCATCCACTCTGAACCTCAGTTTCCTCCTCTGTTAAATGAGAAGGTAGAATAAGATAATGTAACTCCCTATGGTTTTCTGATTCGACAGTCATGGGAATGTGAGAATCCTGGATTTTACAATGAAAGAAAAATAACATCCTGTTCACCAGCTCAGCCTTCCCAAATATGAAAGTGCTTGAGGTGGGGGTTGTAGTCATGGCCTAAGCTGGTCCAGCAGCTCCCATGGGCCCGGGCCTGAAGGCTTAGCCATTGCACAGCAGGTAGCACAGGGCCCCAGCTCTTGGCAAACACAATTCTGCTTGAAGAGGCACAAAGGAACTATCTACAGGAGAAATAATTACCAAATTGCTCGAAATAATTACAATCTCCAAACAAATAAAACCCTATGCTACCTGTCAATTCACTGAAACACACACACAATTATAAGCAAGAGTTCTTTGCCTGATCTCTGATGAGCACCAGCCTCAAAATATGCCTTGATTTGTAATGTTGAGGATACCTTTTCTTGACATGTACAATACCTTTTTGTTAATCCTTTAGGAGTACATACAAGCATGTGCTTGTGGGTGCACATACACACACACACACACACACACAAAGTTTAGAGACAGAAGTCCCATCTCCAAATGGAACTTCTAGCATTGCTGGTTCTCTCGGCTCAGCACACAGCATTAGATTTTGTCTGGCCTGCAGACCTCTGACTCCTCTCCCCACTAAGCAGGAGCAGAAACTAATGCAGGTTGAACACATGCAGTGGGCCTTTGAAGAGTCTTGAAAATGCCAAGTCCCTGGGTATTTGACTGGCAAGGAGATGTGCCGGTCCCCAGCCGTCCAAGGGGGAGAAGGGACATGGCCTCTCCCGGAACGTTTTTCAGCAGCGCTCAGCTTGCCAAGATCACTCGTCTTGGGGGATGCCCAGGGTTTAAGGTGATGCATTTGTTCTGCCCACAGGACAACAGTGTTTTCATTAGCGCATTTTGGATTCTGCTTCTCTTAGAAATGGGTTCTGTGTGTGTGTGCCTATGTGTGTGAGCACGTGTGTGTGTATTTTAAGGTGCTGAAATTTAAAATACAGTCAAGTCAGCTAACAGAATCACTCTTAGTCTCACTTCATGTTGTGTTTTTTCTTTCTCTCTGAATCGAAAATGCAGCAGAACGGAGGAGTTGCTTTTGTCTTAATTACCACAGAAATATTGCTAATTAGAAACAAGGGAAGCAGTGTTAGGGATTTGCCTCAGAATAAAAGACAACATTATTTTCCAATGGATATTAAAAGACTTGCAAAAGAGGCTAAGATGATGTGGTAGATACTGTGAAGTGTGTTTAGGGCCCCAGTGGTAAAACGGCTGTTAAGGGAAATGAAATATCTGGGAGGAAAATGTTCTCAGATGTTGGAATTGTGCCTGAAGCCATAACACTGGATGCTGTGATCCTACCTAACCTAAACACAGAATGGGATCAAGAGATCTCCAAGGAACCTGCCAGTGGAAAAAGTGTTGGTGGCACAAGGCTGGGCCTCTCTCAGCACCTCATCACTCAGCAGGCATTGCAGTGGACACAGACTCAAATATTTGGAAGGGAGGGCCTTCCTTCCACCTCTGACACTTTCCCCACATCAGCTTTTATCACCGTTTCTTTTAGCCTCAAATGGAGTATGTGCTTGAGGACTAAATCACAAGTCTAAAAGACCACAAGAAGCCCATCTTTCAGGGCCTGTGTTCGTGGAGACCTGAACAGAGAGTTGAGCAGGTGCTTAGTGATGGGCTGGGTGCCACATGGCTTTGATCTGCCGGTCCCTCAGGTCCACTTCAGATTCCAAAGGTGTGGACAGACTGTGGTGGTCACCTCTAGCCACAAGGCAGTGCCCTGAGAGTGATTTATCTGAGCAGCTGCAGCATTTCAAATGTTTCCATTCTTGAAACCTAGAATTAAATTTGGAGGCATGAAGAAAGGGGCAGGAATGAGATGCAAATCGTCAGAAAGGGAGTGATTCAGGGGTGAGAAGGAAAGACAGAGCAGATAAAGAACAGAATGACTTAATGTCTCTAAATTAAGAGTCTCCAAATAGACAGTGTTCCAGAGAGAGGGAAATGACTTATTCCAAAATTACTCCATGTCCCTCCTTGTAGTTGCCTGGGATGCACAGCCTACTGAGGTCCATAGAGCAGCAATAGGTTTGGAATCAGCAAACCTACCGGGGTCCAGGCTCTGCGGTCATGGAAAAGTCACCTAACCTCTCTGAATCCCAGTTTCCTTGTTTGTATAATATTCCCTTCCTTGCCCACCTCACATGGCTGCTATGGGGCTCAAATGAGGTCAGGGGTGGGTGTGAGGACTTTGTAAATGGAATGGCTCCTTCCGTACGGAAAGCAGGATTACAGTTGTGCCTCAGCACTTTACACGTGGGCCCTGCCACCCAAACCATTCAGGGTCAGTGGAAAGAACCAGGGAGTATGTGCTCATATGCAAAGTCTTAGCTCGTAAGCCAGGGAAAAGCTATCAGAAACAATTTTTTTTTCTACCTTTCACCTCAACTGTGGGATAAGAAGGGGGCATTCTTATAGTCAAGGTACTATGTAAATTAAAGATTGTTTTCTATGGCCTCCTGATTCCTGACAGAGTTTAAAAAGTCAAATGATACTCTAAAGTCCATCACAAAAAAAAGCAATTTCCTGGTCCATCCATCCACGCCCCTGTAGGCTGTTCCTTAGTGGCAACTATTTTTAGTAATTTATTTTAGTACTTATCTAAATAAATTTAGAACATATATTTATACTGCTATTTCTTGAGTTTTATTTCAAATTTCAAAATTATGTATTCATTTACTTCTGTAGCCCTCTTACCACAGCCCCCACTCCATCTACCACGCACACACATGCACATGAACACACACGAACTCTTAGTCGTGCAACACTGACATTTACCCTCCCCATCCTTCTGACACAGTTTATCCCAATTGTTGTTTAAATCAATATTTAGTATTTACAGTAGTTTGCCTTTGTAAATATTATTTATAACAAAACCTTGTCGTATACAATTACATTTCTTCTCTTATAAAACTTTTTGACTGTCCCTAAAGTTCAATTTTTCATCTGCCTATTTTTCTTTGTGCCTAATTACAATTCTTAGCAAACTCTCTGACAGACCTATAAAACACACAATAAGAAAAAAGAAAGAAAGAAAAAACCCAAAACCAGCCAGGCACATCACATCAAGCAATATGTCATCTCTGTGTTTTCCTGGAGATGTTCCTTCCAGAGCCTTCAGTCTTCCTGCCTTGTCTGACTGGTTGCTCTCTAGGACTAAGGCACACCAGTCCCCTTGGAACTTCCTTTGCCTGCATCCTTAGGAAATTCCTTTTCTTCTCTCCTCTGTTTACTGGATCCAATGCCTTCCTCCTTTTGTACTTACTCCCTGGTTTCATGGCATACATTCTCCACCAGCATCATGAGAAGTGGTGCATCAGAGTTCAATTTTTTGAGACATTAGATATCTGAAAAGGCAATTATTCTTCCCTCACACTTGGTTGGCAATTTGTCTGGGTATAAAACTTCAGGTTGGAAATTATTTTCACTCAGAATTTTGAAGGAATTGCCCCATGGCCTTTTATAATCCAGCATTGCTCTTAAGTCTAAGCCATTCTGACTTCAGATCATTTGTATGTGACCTGCCATGTTTCTCTGGAAGCTTTTAAAAGAGATAGTAAGATCTCTTTATCCCTGGTCTTCTGGAATTTCATTATGATGTACCTTGATGTGGTTCTTATTTTCATGCACTGTGCTGGGGCCTCAGTGAGCCCTTTTAATCTGGAAATTCATATCCTTCAACAGAAGAAAATTTTCTTACATTATTTCTTTAATAATTTTAACTCCTCCTTTTTCTTTGTTCTGTCTTCCTCCCACTCCTGTTAGTTGGAAGCTGGGCCTCCAGGGATTGATTACCTAATTTTCCTATCTTTTCTTTCCTATTTTCTATCTGTCTACGACTTTCTGGGAGATTGCCTCACTTTTATCTTCAGTGCATTTTGTTGATTTCTAAACTTTTTTCTATTACCTTAATCTCTAATACCCAAGAGCTTTTTCTTGTTCTTTGAATGTCCCTTTGTAAATAGGACCTTATTCTGTTGTCTCATGGTTGAAATATTGTTTTCTTTTACTTTTTAAATTCTGTTCTCTGCATTTTTGTCTCATCTTGTTCTTACTTAATGTCTTGGTTTGTTTTGATCTTTTCTATACTAGTGTCTTTCCTCAAATGTCTAAACATTTTCTGTCTATTCATACCTTAAACATGAATGAGGCACTAAAAAGCTGATTAGAAGCTGTATGCATATGCATACATATGCACACATATTATGGGGATGGGTGGAGAAGCCTTGTGAATATTGGGTAATTAGTATGGCAATCAGTTGCAGTCCCAGTCACTTCATTGGGAGACATTTCATTTCTCCAGAGAAATTCTCCCAGTCTCCTTCCCAAGGATTGAGGTTGGTGTATGCCCAACTGAGAGGAGAAGGATGGGAGGCATGAAGAGAGTCTCACAGTTCAGCATATGAAATTTCATTTACTACTGTCATTACTTCACTTCACATCTGCTATCAGCTGTGCCTGTTGTCCTCAAATCCAGAACCTGTCTGATTCAGGTTCTCCAAAGAGCAAACGTCATGTCTTCTGCCAAGGTGAAGGTAAGAAAGTTGTTTGGCTGGATGTGAAAGGAGAGGGAATCTAGGAGGATTAACTGCTCCTTATGCAAATTTCTACCCAACCTTCCTCTTTGCAGTTCCAGCTGCACCCCAGTCTTCAGGGGCCCCTGGTGTCTCCAGTTCCTGAGCCTTTCTTGAGTTCCAAACCAGACTGCAACTTGTTGGTTTCCACTTCTGCAGATATTTTCTCTGCTCTTCTAAATTGGTGATCTATGTTCACCTGCTTCCCTTCCAAAATTTTATTGCCACCTCTCATCTGCTATAATTGCTGTCCTTTTTGGGTTTAAACCTCTATTCCTTGTAGTAAATGCATTAGTATTCTATTGCTGCATAAAAAATTGCCACAAATGAAGCAGTTTAAAACACAAATTCATTATTTCACAGTTTTTGTGGGTCAGGAGTCCAGCACATTTTAGTTGGCTCCTTGGCTCAGGTTCTTATAGGCTGAAATCAAACTGTATCTTCAGCTGGAGACTTGACTAGGGAAAATCACCTTCCAAGCTACTTCAGGTAGTTGACAGAATTCATTTCCTTGCAATTGTAGGATTGAGGTCTCCATTGTCTCACTAGCTGTTGACCTGTCCATTTCAGCAATAGAAAACCACCCTTGCATGAAATCCTTCTGACTTCCCTTTTAAAGTTCTCATGTGATTAGGTCAGGCCCATCTGATTGTTCTCCCTATCTTAGGGCCAACTGTGCTATGTAACATAACCTAATCATAGAAATAAAATCTATCATATTCACAGTGCCTGGGATTTTGCAAGGTGCATATACTAGGGGGTGAGAAATCTTGGAGCCATCTTGGAATTCTGTCTACCAGTGAGATTTTTAGGAGGGAGCAGAAACATGTTTGTTTAATCCACCATGTTTAATCCGAAGTCTCTCATGCCTTCATTAGTGCATTGTTAATGTTATAAAACATTTCAGTTGTTTGTTTCAGTGTTCTAAAAGCAAATCTGACTCCTAACTCTTTTCAGGTGAGTGATGCTCCCTGCAGTCATGGCTCAAGAAGAGCAAGGCTTCCTCTACCATCCAAATGAATGAACTTTAGGTGCCCAAGAGCCAAAGCAGACTCTGAGTGAACTCCCCTGTTCCCTTCTAGAGTCACAAGTCTATTAGGATTCTGGGGAACAGTCTGGAAAGATGGGGTTCTGAAATGTCCTCAGTGGTCTTAATATACACACATGCTTGGTTACTGTGTACCAGCACCACCCAGCTGCATGGAGATATTACCAACAAGAGGCAGCACCTTGGCACAGGGACATGGTGATATTTCTTAGCTTGGCAGATCCCAATGGTAGTTGTTGTATTCAGTGATGAATCACTAATTTCTAGAAAACTTGACTGGAAACTTAAGGTGGGAGATAAATGTGAGAG
>JAQZBX010003406.1:24446-65552 GCA_029593785.1 Cabassous unicinctus
TTTAGCTTAGAATAAAACCAGTGGGAGAGCCACTGGCAAGTAACCAGCAGAAGGAGTGTCTAAAGGGAGGAAAAGGTCACAAACAATTTGGTCTTAGAATGAAAGGGAGAGAAGACAGGAAGATGGAGGCAGGAATAGGAAGACAGATTGGCAAGGGGAAAAATAGCCTGAGTATAGTACCTTTCTGATGCTGGTACATTTCCCATTATGACCAATTGGGTATCAGAAAACTGATATAATGTGTGCAATATCTGGAAGAAATTCATAGAGGAGCCTTTTCTTGCTGCTAGTAGGTGGGGTGGCAGCAAGACATATCTTATTCTATATACTATTCAGCCTTCATTCCTAGTAAGAGCCTCTGGGCTTCCTCTTCAAAAAATCTACTTTATTAATTTCTCTGTGAAAAGAAGAGGTGGAGACACAGTGACTATAACTGGGGATGATATAAGATTCCTCCCTATAGAAGTTCAGAGAACCCTGTGAGTGAGACTGCCTCCCTGTGCCTGGTCCATGGGCCATCTGGTTTACCATGATGGAGTGGGATTTCAATAGCTTCCCACCAGGGCTCTCTGCCTTGTGTCTTTGCTCATCTCAACCCACCTTTCATGCAGCCAACTTCACTTTCTAAAACCCAAATCAAATCATGTCAGATCCCTATTAAAAACACTTGGTGGACTTCAGTGGTCCACAGAGTCAAGTCCAAGACCATTTTAACATGGCATTCAATGCTTTTTACAATGTGGCTTCAGCAATGTCACTACAAGCTGCCATGCTCCAGGCACCTATGCTTGAACCTTGCTGAACCTCTTCTTGAATTTATTATGCACTGTCACGTGTTAGTGTCTTCCTTCTTCCCTTCTTTGTCTATATGTCAGAATGCATACCATTTACCCTTCAAGTACCAGCTTCAATTTCACTTTTTCTGAAGATCTTTTCTTACCACTGACTCCTACTTCATCTTTTTCCCTTCAAGGCACACAGGGATCAGCAGAGTGGGCTGGTGGTTAATGAGGGAAGTAAAGCCTATGCTCAAGGTTGTGGGTAAGAGGTAAACAGAGTTATGGACTCTCCCAAGGAGGGTGACTACAGTCTCACACAAAACTAATTCAGGGACAGATGACTTAAATAGACTCAGGCTGGTAGTGTCACTCTGATGAGGAGAGGACAGGAGCAGGAGATGCTGGCATCAGAGATGTTTGAATGGTCTGTAATCTAATGTTCCTGGGCCAGTACTCTGCCAAGGAGGTTTGCAGGAGGCAGGACAGCCAGCTGGGAGACAAGGACACACCTGCCATATATATGACAATTAATATCCATGGTGCTTCTGTTTGGATAGTGGTAGCTCTCAAATAGAGTGTCAGAGAATGAGCTAAGAAGACAATGTAAAGTGCAAAGGAAGGAAGGGAGAGAGTGGCAAGCCCTTTTCAGAGCAGGTCCAATTGTTCATTTCACTCCAGCTCAGCAACAAGCCTTAGCTGGGAACAAAATAGACTCTGGCTGACTTGAAGTGAGCTACCTCCCACTTGCCTGCTTTCATAACCCTGGCTCTACTCACCACACTGGACAACCTTGGGAAATTCACTCCACTTGCCCTCCCTGTGCCTGCATATCTTTTCCTGCAAGGTGGCAGGAAATCTTCAGAGTCCGGAGGAATCTCCTCCTGGTCAGAGCATCCTTCATACACTGAGGTGACATGGGGCAACCTGACAGCCCACACAATGCATTCCACAGACTCCACAGGCTCAATAGTGATGAAAGGCTTCTCACAGTTTGAAGTACCTCCTAAAAGGCTTGTCGGGCTTGGGTACTTAGAAGTATAGTATCATTTTAGATTTCTCTAATTTTGAGCTCTGAAAGGAACTCCACCCTCATGGACCCTCTGACTTTGGTCCGGGTCGGAGGGGAGTTCCACACTCCATTAACCATGCCCTGATTTTCACAAACAGACAATGAAAAGAGAGGGCATCCTTAAGATGCTGGCAATTCTGCTTGCTCGATAGAATCTGTGCTGGCAGATTCTGTCCCTCTGTGGTCCACTTTTCTTAGTCTTTTGCACACACCACACTTAACCTCACCCCAGTGTCAAAGTGACTACTTTATGCCCATCTTTCCCATTGTCCTGGGGAGCTCCTCTGAGAAAGGGCTGGATCTTTCCTTCTGAATCCTCAGCCTTAGCACAGTGCTTGGCACGTAATGAGCATACGTTAAAAGTGAGCTTGGCTTTCTCCCCTTCTCCTCTCCTTCTGCCCTCCATTTTATCTCTCTAATTCTTCCCCTCTCCTTCACCTCCTTTTCATCTTTTCTCACCTCCCGATCCCAGTCAGACTGACAGAGGCTGAGGGGAAACTCTAACAAACCATCCTGGTACCCTGAATGGAAGTTTCCTGTAGTCAGTGCTCATGGCTTTCCAATTCCACTTGCCAAACAAACAGAAATTTCTCCTCCTCAGGCACTCACTTTATGCTTCTCCACCACATCCCTCTTTCATGATGCATGTGACCCATATTTGGCACATCATCTTTTCAGGCAGTGTTTATAAGCTCAAAATCTTTCTTAACTTCTGTGAAACTGGGCTGCCTAGGTTTGAATCCTGGCTTCACCATTTATTTAGGAGTGTGAACTTGGGCAAGTTATCAAACTTTCTATGCCTTGATTTCTTCATCTATAAAATGGAATGATAATAACAATATCTACCTCATAGAATTATTTTGAGGATTAAATAAGTTAATATATGCAAAGCAATTAAACAAATGCCTGGCACTTAGTGAGCACTATGTAAGTGTTTGCTATCATAGTATTGTTTTTAATATTATGAGAGAATAATGGGATACAAATATTTTCAGGTACATAATCCCCAGTACTTACATCTTCAATCTCTCCATTTCTGTAAAAGGTTCTCCCTCAGTCTACAAACAATTTCAACCCTCCCCTACCTTGAATAAAACTTACCTCCTACTGTCTCCACCTTGAGCTATGTTTCTCTCTCTCTTTCCTTCTTTTCACAGTCAACATCATTAAATGAGTAATCTACACTTACAATCTCCACCTCCTCACCTCCCATTCATGCCTCAATCCATAGCAATCTGGTTTCAGCTTCCATCATGCCACTAAAGCTGTTCTCAGTACAATCGCCAATAACCTTTCTATTGCTTCATCTAATTACCTTTCTTTCACTTTTGGCCTTATTGACCAATCACTTTTTCTTAAAGTGTTTTCTTTGCTTCTGAGACATTATTCTTTTCTGGTTTAAGAGTCAGCTTTTTGTATAAGTAATAACCCCCAAATCTTGGTGGTTTACAAGAATAAAGTTTTCCCTTGTGCTCACACTACACATCAGCTGAGGGTTGGATATAGCTCTGCTCCACATGTCTTCTTCATTTGGGGATCCAGGAGGAAGGATCAGATGCTCTCATGGCAGAGGGAAAAGGCTAAGGCAGAACCTCTGCTTGGATGTGGTGTGCATCACCTTGGCTCACACTTCCTTGGCCAAAGGAAGTTACTGCCCAAGCTTGACTTCAAGGGATCAAAGAAGTATACTCCTCCCATTTGCAATGAGCAGGGATGAAATGACGATCTAACAGGAAAGACAGCAAATAATGGAGAACGATAGTACTATCTACCAGACCGTTCTCCTTCTACCTTCTTCCTAGCCTCTTTCACTGGGTCATATTCCTCCACCTGCTTCCTAAATGTTGAAGCTCTCCAGAGTTTCTCACATTACTTATGCTCCATGGGTAATCCTGTCCATGTCCTTAGCTTCAATTCGTACCTGTGTTCATGTCCTTAGCTTCAATTAGTACCTATGTTCTTATGACTTCCAAATATCTAGTATAGACTATTACCGGACATATTTCATCTTTGAAATTTCCCAGGAACTTAATTTACCAATACATACCCATTAGATACTCAGTAAATATTTGTCTCTTGAACTTAACACGTTCAAATTTCAACTAATTTGCTTACTTTCCCAATCCTTTATTCTCTATCACAGTTAATAACAATGTCATCAATTCAAATGCCCAAATCAGAAACCTGGGAATGCTTAATTGCTTCTTCCCCTCATCCTGCCTAATGAGTCAAGTACTCCATTCTATCTTTACAATAATTCTCTAATCTCTTCCCCACTTTCCTTTCTCTCTGTGATTACCTGAGTTTGGGCTTTTACCATCTCTTAGCTGAATTATACCGATTATTCTCCAACTTGCCTCTCTGCTTCTGTCATTCTTCTTTCGAATATATGTCTGCATTGCAGCAGAAGGTATCACCACCATCATCACCCCTTTCCCTCAAATCTGCTCTTGCCTCTTCTCTGCTTAAGAAACTTCAAGGGCTCCTCCATTGACTTGAAGTAAAATGCAAGCTCCATTTTATGGTATCCAAAGCTCTTTACAACTAGGATCCTGCTGGTCTTTTCATCCCCCTGTCCTGCTGTTTACTCCCTTATACCCTCTGCTTTGATTGCATTGAACTTTTCATTAGTATCAAATGCCCCATGATGGTTCTCATTCCCATGTATTTTACTCAAACTACTCCCTCTGTCTAAATGCTCTTCTTATTTTCTTTGCTTGGTAAACTCCGACTGACCAAGATTTCATCTTGGTATCATCCTGTTCAAAGAAACTTCCCCTTCCTGCCCATTCCCATTGCTCTACTCCACAATAGGTCACACCAACCTTTTTCTAACATTAATCACATTATATTACCATTCACATGTCTTTCACTTCTTCTGTAGAGTATGAGTTCCTCAGAGCAGGGACTGGGTCATTGTCATCTTTGAAATTTCCCAGGAACTAAATTTCCCAGTACATACCCATTTTATACTCAGTAAATATTTGTTCAGGGAATGAATAAATGAACAAATGACACAATCCAATCTCTATCACATTAGCAAAATCATCAGATTTTTCCAGTTGTCAGTTTTATTCTCTGGCCACCTCTTGGTTCCAGGAGGCACTGTCTCCTTCTGTTTGATGACTAACTTCTTGCCTTCATGTTAAAACTGCTCTTTTCTGCAGCCCCAATTGCCCCTATTGCCCTTTCCTGGAGCCTGTCTCTCCAACTGAAAAGCTTCCTCTGCCTGTGTTCTCTGCTCTCCAGCTTTCCTAAATGACCCCACTGGCCAGCTATGGGACTCCTCTCCCATTCTTCCCTAAAGCCCCTCAAACCGAATTTCACCATCACTCTTTCTGCTTCTGACTTTGCTCAATGTTTTCTTTTCTTCTCCAGCTACATACTTTGCAGGGACCAATGCAAAATGAGAATGTGGGATCCCTTGTTAAAAAGTTATTAAGAATTTCAAGATAGCAGCAGCAGAGCATTAAACCAAGCATGGGCCCTGTGCAACTGCAGTTTGCACATCCATGAAGCCAGCTCTGATCATTGCCTCCCAGTACCAGGCAGAAGCCACAGGCTCTAATGAACTCCATTAGTTCTTTATGAAAATAAGCTAGCAAGGATGAAGAGCAGGGACATTTTAGCCAGCATGAGGACAAAAGCAGGGGAGAGAATTTGGTGGAATAAGTTAATTTTGATTAAGTTCTTTAATCAATGCAGTTGGAAAAAAGGAGTTTTTAAAATGATATATCTAGAGAGATAAGTAGATAGATAGATAGATAGATACATACATACATACATACATACATATGTACACATATTGATGGAAGAAAGGAAGGTAGGGTGGGAGGGAGGGAAGGAGGGAGAAAGAAAGAAAGAAAGAAGGAAAGAAATTGCTTAGTAAGGGCAGTGTGGATGAATGCCATGTAGAAGTTGTTTTGGTAAGAATAAGCTGTCTCATCAAAAGCATTTTGTAATTATGAAGAAATTGCTTGTCAATGTTTATATCTAATCAGGAGATGTGGAGTGATTATGTTAATTCCATGGCTTGGGGGTGTGGGAATAGAATGCCTTTATCCTCTATTAGGGCTCTGTCAGATGGCAAAAGGACAGGCAACACTGAGCAGGGTTCCAAAGGTCATTTATTCATTCATCCATTTATTCAACTAAGCATATATGGAGGAGTGATTTCATGGCAGTCATTCAGAATAGGAAGTCTCCTTATAGCATGGGGCAAGTGAAAGATGAGATATGGGAACTGGCACCAGGACCCAGAGATGGGCTAAGTGCATCCAACACCATGCATCCCCCCATTCTGAACCCATCGTTATTTATAATGCAATAAAGTTTACACTTACTTATAAAATGCCAGCTGTGTGGGCCTTGTGTGCCCTTGTGTAGAAACAGGGCTGAGAGAGGGTGGGCCTGGATTGGGGCTGAAGAATTCTTTTACTTCTTTCGGCCAAACTCTTTTACCTCTCTTCAACTTAACATTAATTAATGCACATAAGGGAGTTCCATGGTTCCTGGAACTTGCCCCAAACACCCAGTCATTGCCACCAGTTTTCACAGACTTTCTATGGGGCTGGTAGGTACATCTAGTGCACCTTCCATTTGTACAGCATCTTCCTGTTCACAACCATTATCTGATTTTGACCTCCACAACAGCCTTGTTTGGTAAATATTAGGCTGTACCATATGCAATTGCCATTCCTATAGGTCAAGTATGGTCAAATATCGGCAATTTCATGTGGTTCAACCTAATATGAGCTATATAGTTAACCCTATGCTTTTTCAGTGGCAAATACAGATTCTCAGAGAGACTTTACTGCTCTCACAGAGCTAGACGTAAGGCTTGGACCCCAAGAAGAACTTGAACTCAAATTCACACTCCTTCTCCACATTTGGTGCCGCCTTGTTTTAAAGCCATGAATCAGCCTCGAGTAGTAACACACACACAGGTTGGGAGTCTCATGTTAATTTGCTTAACTGTCTTTTTCTTAGCCCCAAATTCAGTAATGGTTCTCTGTACAAACTCATTCATTTTTAATCAGTTGACTGTAATGATTTGTTACAAATGATCTTTAATTCTCAGCTGCAGTTAATCAGTACTGAAAGGCACTTTTCCTGTTATTTTATTTGGATAGGACTCAGTGAAATACTTGCCTGCCATTACTTAATCACTTGTTTGTTTTCCCTATGCACACAATTTCTAGCGGCATACAGCCGTTTCAACGTGGGCATTTTCCCTTTACCGAGTGATTTGAGTTCTCCAAGCTGTAGGAGCAGGGAGCCACAGTGGGGAGCCCTGAGCTTCCATGCTCAGGTTCTGATGCTTAATGAGCCTCTTCTGCCAGCTAAGCACCAAGGTGGGTGCTGAGGATACACCGACTTATAAACGGACAATTGCAATACAACTTGGAAAAGGTTATTATGAGAGTGCATGGCTACAGGGGAGGCAGAGTAGAGGGGATGGCATCTAACCCATCCTTGGAGTGTTGGGAAACCTTAGCAGAGGAGATGAATCTGGAGGGTATTAACCAGGCAGAGGTTTCTAGGCAGATAGAAGAGCAGATGCAAAGGCTCAAGGAGAGAGAAGGTGGGATTGGGAATATGCAAGCAGTTGAGTGTGACTGGAGTATGGCAGGGGAGGATGGGGAGAGGGAAGGGAGGTAGGGACAGGAAGGGAGTCAGATCAAGGGGGCCTCAGGCATGCCTGTGACATTTGGACTTGAGAGATTTAAGAAGGGAACTAACCCTAGTAGAATTGCTTTAGAAAAACCTTTCTGGGAGCAGTCCGGAAAATAGATTGGTAGGGGGCTGAGAATGCAGTCAGGAAGCACAGTGAGAAGGAGGTGTTGGTGAACAGGCAAGAGATGAGAGGGGCCTGAGGAAGTGAGTAGCTTTGGTAGTAGTGGGTGGATTTGAAGTGAACGCCTGCGGGGGTTCGGGGAAGACACGTGAAGGAGGCAAGCTGCAGAAGACAAGCATCTGGCTTTACTCTTTTGGGGCTGGGCTGGAGCACCTATTTGCTCTCCAAAGAGACCAACCCTCTAGTGATAGGCCAAGGTTATCCACAGGCAGGGACTGGACTGCCGCAGGAGCCAGGGCTAAGAACTGGGCTCTTTCCTTGGCCAGCAGATCTCGAGTCAACTGGGTGCTGCTTTGTGTAATTCTTACAGCGATCCTGACCAATTAAAGGGAAAACACTTGAAAAACCTTTCCTTTCCCCTTATCACCCCCAGGTTCTGGTATTTCTGGCCCTCCTGGGAGCTCAGCACCACCATTCAAAGGTTTGACTCAAACCTGGGAGCAGAATGATTCTAGAAAGTGACCGTTCAGATTCATTTTGTCCAAGAAGGTAGTTGGTGATGCCTGAGAAGACAATCCCACGCTCAGCTGCAAAGAGAGGCAGAGTCTGCCTGAGAGGAAGGGCCCCACAGCCTTTGACAGCAGGGAGGTCACATGGAGCCCCGTTATCAGGGTGGCATTTGTCAGCTGATCAGAAGAAGGGCTGGATGATGAGGGCATTGCCATGGCAATAATCTGGTCTGTCTACAAAAGCAAAAAACAAAAGCCAAACATAAGCACCAGGTCTCTCCCTCCTCTCCATCCCAGACCCAATTGGCCAGCTGGGGCCTCCTTCGCTGTCCTTGCTGGCGAAGCACAGAGACTGTGAGGTAGATCAAGCTTGGTGGCTTGATCATACCCCCTCCAGCCTCCTAATGTCCTCTGTGGCAGTCCTTCTCTCCTCCTCTCTTGGGGTCCTAGAACAATAACTGATGAGACTAATCCAGGCGATATGCGAGGGACTCAGTGCTTTGGTTTAAAATGCCAATATCTCTGGGAAGGGCACAAAGTAACACAAAAGTATGATGAAATGGCAGACATCTGAGTTTCAGAAATAGGGTTTGGGGATTTTGTGAAGAAGCTCCAATCATGCTGCATACGCCTCTGGGTGGGCCTTCCTGGTTCTGTCACAAGCCCAGAAGGAACAGTGTGGTTTCTTTAGAATGCCAAACGACACAAAACTGAGGTGATCTGTGCTTCCCTGACTAAATGGATCCCCAAGAAAAGATTCAGGAGCCCTCAGCTCTCTCTGCCTGAGGTCCTCATTCCCATTTCTGAGCCATGGCACTTCCATCTCTTTCTGCCGCCTCCTTTGAGAGCCCTCCCAGACTCCAGGCTCCGGCTTGCGCCCTGCCTGGGCCACACCTCCATCAAACCTCCACATGTCAGCTCGTGGAAGTCTCTCCACATACAGGACTGTGTCTTTCCCATGGTCTGAGAGCTTCTTTCTTCAGAGCTGGAGCCATTTCTTATTTATCTCCTTATCTCCAGTGATTTTTAACTCTGGCATCCATTAAGTGATCAGTGCATGTATTCTTCCTTTTTCTTTTCCTTTCCTGGGGAGGGGGGCAAACGGATGACTGCAGTAATGGAAGCTGCGCAGGGTTTTGTTTGGAAGCACAGCTCCCCTCAGGCTTTTCTCAAGGCTACTCTGTCACATTCAACGACCCTGATGTTTACTGAGGACCTGCCTTGTGTCAGGCCCTCACTGGGGAGACTAGGGTGAAAAAGTCACTACCTGTGTCTTCAAGGGTCCTGCAACGTCAGTAAGAGAGAGAAAATGTTGAAAACATGGTTGCTTCTTATTCCCTAAGAATGGCCTTGTCCTGAAAAACCTCCACTACTTGGGGCCAGCCAGCTCTGATTATGTTGAAATCCCAGGTTCTTCAGGTTCTTGAGTGTAAACCCAATATTGGGAAGACGAGTGACTTCATGCAGGCCAAAAGAGAAGCTAGATAGTGGCAAAGCCCCAGGATGTGTATATCCATCGCAGGTGATGTGGCACACTAATGAAGGATGTTTATGTGGGAGGTTGTGGGAGGTGTGGGAGGTGGGGAACTTGGGAATCCCTGTAATTTTTTGTGTAACATTTATGTAATCTAAGCGTCTTTTAAAATATAAAAAAAAAGAGAGACAGAGAGAGAGAAGCTAGATTAACCAGAGGTTGTCTCACTGGCCCACCTGGCAGTATTTGGAAAGGTGTGTGTGTGGGTAGATGGATGGAGGGGGTGTGATCTTTGGTTATCGAAATGCTGGTGGTAGCAAATGGTGAACCCAAATATAAACCACGGAGTATGGGGAATAGTACAACTATAAAAATGTTCTTTCATCAACTATAACAAATGTACCACACTAATGCAAGGTGTTAATAATAGGGTGCTATATGGGAACTCTATTTTTTTTTATTAGAGAAGCTGTGTGTTTACAGAACAATCATACATAAAATAAGAATTCCCACAAACCTATATTTTATGCACAATTTTCCTGTAAACCTATAACTTCTCTAATAAAAAAATGCTGGTGGTGGGATGGAGGCTGGGGATGCCAAACTTTCTGTAGTACACTGGACAGTGTCACCCAAAGAAGAATTAACTCACCCTAAATGGCAATAGTGCCCTCTACAAAACATGGGGCTAGATGGACAACCTTAGAGCTTAGCAGGACCCCAAGAATTCAGGGTGTTAGAGTTTTAAGTTTTGAAGACCCAGATGCCAATTAATGAAAATAAACCTTTATTTTCCAAGGCCTACTTCATGATAACCTACAATCGACTCAATTGGATTAAACTCCTCTACCTCCATATTTGGAAAGGGACTGTAGGGGAAATTTTCTTTCCCGGGGGCTCTCTCCTTACTTGACCACAGGTCCTGATAGGCCTGAAACTCTCTACTCAAGCCATTGCAACCCAAAGGCAAGTGGCCCAACAGTCACACCACAGGTGACCACTCTGCTCCAATCCTGTGCCTTCCCTTCCCTCTTGCAACAAGGCCAGCAGCCGATCAGCATAAGTTTGCACATCCAAGCCCTGGTTTTGGCCCACTGGGCCCCTGTGGCATTTTCTGGCCTTATACCTGACTTCCTAGATGGCAAAGCTCTTGATTTCTGGCTTCGCCTCCCATTTTTCGCCCCTGGCTCAGATTTCTCAGATGTCCTTCTCCAGATTTTGACCTAGGATAGTCACATGCAAAAAAGAATTATCTCCCCACAAAATGACAATAGTGTCCCAACTGCATTTACACTCGACTCTTGGTTGAATCCACTTCCTGCTTGTCTGGGTGACTCCCTACCTACTCCAGGCCCAGCTCCTGGGCCCCACGCAATAGCCTGGTCCACAGATATGCCTGGCCAGGTCCCTGACAAGGGAGCGGACTTGTGTCCTATCTTTGCCTTCTGCTCAGAAAGCCCAAGTCCTGTGCCCTCCATACTCATGCTGGCTGATGGCCCACAGATCTTCTAAACCCCAACGAGAGTTCTTCATCAAATATTTGGGAAGTGGACCTTTTACCACTCTAGCAACTGATCCCCCCTTACTTGCAGATCCAAGGAAGAAGAAGATAGCGAGCAAATGAAAACTTGTTCCAGGAAGACAGGGATTTTTTGGCCAGTCGTAAAGTTGTACCCTTTGGGTCAGGCCCTTTGAGAAGTAATAGCTACTTTTGGGAGGGTCCTAAGAGCAATCATCAGAAAATAACATACTAAGTCTCTGGCCCTGAAAGGCACTCCTTTCCAGCCAAGCACTGGGTTAACCAATTGCCTGCCTTACAAGAGTAATTTTGAAAAGGAGAAGAAATAGTCTCCTCTGTTCATGCCTGGGTGAGGCAAAGCTCTACATCAGGTATAAAGAGGACCAGGACTCACCTTAGTTAGGTTTGAAGCTTTTTCTTCCCCTTTGTGGCCTCATTTTTGGCTTCTTTCACTGAGGAAAGCACATGTCTCAAGACAGGAAATTACCCTGGTGATTGATTTCTAGCAAATGCAATTAGGCCCCAGTTAAGTGCTCTCTAAGGGGCGCCCTTCCAATGCAGTGTTCCAGATTTGGTGATCACTTAACGACCATGCACCAGAGGTCTCCTGGTAATGAAGCATTTGTCTCTGTCAGGCTTCGGCCACCAGAACTTCTCACTCCCTTCAGATGCAAAGAAGCTGTGGGCAAAGAGGTGGGAATGGAAGGTGGAGCGGGGAAGGGGAAAGTGGATGCCAGGGGAGGACTCTTCCCAGGGAGGGAGATGCTCCAGAGCAAGAACACCATGTTGGCCAAGGATGCGTGATGGCTCCTAAGGAGAGGCCAGGAACATGAGGTGGGGAGGGTGGGGTATCCTCAAGGGCGAAATTCTATATTTGTTAATCAACCTAGTTCTTGGAATATAGTTCCTTAATTTTACTACCTCAGGGTCTTTGGAGGGAGAAAACACACACACACACACACACACACACACACACACACACAAACTGCTGGACTCTGCCTTAAGGTAATTTGCCCTCTAGATGGGAAACTCAGACACACCCCATTGAGCTTCCAGGCTACAATGAACGGTTCAGTCACACACAGACACATCAAGTGTTACATTAAATATTGACTCATCTGTGGCCCTGAAGGAAGGAAAAGGAGGCCATCTGGGCCCCGACTGCCTGAGCTCTTATCCCAGCTCTGCCACTTAGAAGCTGAATGACCTCGACCACATTACTTAACCTCTTGTGTCTCAATTTCCTTACTGTAAAATGGGGATAGGCATAGTACATTCCTCATAGTCTTCCCCCCTCCCCCCGAGATGGCTCCCTCAACTGTCTGCTCATTGTCTGCTCGTTGTGTCTGCTCATTGTCTGTTTGTCTTCTTTAGGAGGCACTGTGAACAGAACCTGGGACCTCCCATGTGGCAGGTGGGTGTCCAACTGCTTAAGCCACATCCGCTCTCTCTCATAGTCTTTTCCTGAGGATCGAACAAGACAAAGCATAGCAAGCCCAGGGCCTGGACCCTGGCAGGTGTCACTAGACACCAGGTCCTAATAGCTGCCCAATAGCTACTGGTCCTTATAGAGCCTTTATGCCCTCCTAAGCCAGGGCTTCTTAAACTTTTTTATGCCATGGATCCCTTTGGCAGTCATGTAAAGTATATAAACAAACCCCTTTTCAGAAAAATAATATAAATGTATAAAATAAAATATAGAGAATTACAGAGAAAACTGTATTTTTGTTGAAATACAGTTATCAAAATATGAAAAAACTAAATTTGTGGTATAGGAACATATGTGCTTCTTTATTAACACAGTAAATAAAAAGATTTGCTGGCAGGTCTAATAACTACTGTGATTTTGAAGTAGTAAGTTTAAACAATATTTCAACATATCTGCAACAACTGTAATGAGATATTAAAATATCTGTGATTTCTATTGGTGACAAAATTACAGCTACTGCTAATACTACCATGGTTTGTTGCCTACATTCAAAACGAGAGGAACTGCTAAAAACTTTTTTAGAGGTTGGTGAAAATAAAAATGTAATGTAAAAAATAGAAATGTACTTTTGTTCCATAATAGTGCATGGGCCCTCCATGGATCCCAGGCTAATTAAAAACCATGCTATAAGGCTTGATAAAAAAAGTTATAGCCATACTTTCTACATGTGTAAAATAACATTTATTTTCTCATTAAAAAGCAAAAAAGTTAAGAAATATGGATAAAGTGGAAAAAGAAAAGGGAAGTTTAAAAAACCATCACAGGGAGCAGATGTAGCACAAGTGGTTGGGTGCCTGCTTCCCATGCATGAGGTCCCAGGTTCGACCCCAGGTACCTCCTTAAAAAAACAAACCAAAAAACCATCACCCCAGAGACAACCACTGCTAACACTTCGTATCATCATTGGACTTTTAAGATGGAGAGCTCATTGCTAGCCTGTTTGTCATGCACTGAATCTGTTCCACATGGGGTTATTACACTGCAGTTTCACTTAGAGGGATGTTGAGGCACAGGGCATGCTGATCAGGAACCTCAGCAAAGAATCAACTCAAAGTGCCATGAATCTAAGCCAGAAACTCCAGGGAGGCCAATCATGGGAAAAGAGCCCCTTCCTCTACAGGGTAGCCACTTCTAGGCTACTAGCGAGTCTTCTAGTCTCACTAGTAGGAGCTGTCCCAGTGATCTCAAACCCCTTGTTAGAGCTGATGAATGATCTGAAGGCTGAATCGTGAATTGTGAATCATGGAAATTGCCTACTTGATGAGGGATACAAACGGACTCTATTCAAAACTCGCCAGATATTCAGATCAGATTCCCGACACATAGCGACAGAGTATGAGGACTCATCCAAATAATCTATTTGGAAATAATGATGAAGTAGCAGCTCTAAGTCTAGGAGATATTATACAGTCCATACAAACACTTACACTTATGTGGCTAGAGGTAGACCCTTATTCTGCCCAAAATGATGCCCTGTGGCTATGCTGTGCAGCTCTCTCTGGGGTGAGAAGGTAGTTTAACATATGTTCAACTGTCCTAAGTTAACTCTAAGATTGAATGGTTTGTTTAATCACTGCTGGTAAACAATATTTTTAGAGAGTCCACCATGTGTGAACTCAGGATACAAAGGAAGCCAGACCCCAGCTGATTTCTCCCAAGATCTCCAAGAGAATTCATCCCTATGAACCCTCCAAGCAGTGGCCACCTGGCCCTTGATGCACCATCCCTTCTGTGTGTCATAAAGTTAGGGTCTTGTTGTACCTCTTAGATGGAACTTCTGGCTCACTGAGTCCGACATCACTATAACAACATTAAAACCCCCTCCCTTCCCTTCTCAGGCTTAGAGCAGTGTCCTCTTCTGAACTTCAAAGCAAGACCTTCCCTGGGTGGGGGTGGGGGGGGGCTGCTAATGAAATGCTGCAGGCATAGCCATCACAAGGTGATTGAACGCCTTCATAGAGGGACCTGCTACCCTTAGGTGGCCCAGCCCTGCTTCCTTTAAGCCTAGTTAAAGATCATAGCCCAAGATAATAGACCAGCAAAGCTCCTGAGTACCAGGCACCATCAAATTTCAAAATATTTTAAATAAAACAATGTGGAAAGTGCAACCTGTTCATTTTGATTCTCCACTGGGTCATTCAATTAAAGCTGAAATTCTGGGAAAACTTGAGCCACCTTGACCATATTTTCCATTAGTAATAATAATAAAAGATAATTACTGGGCCTGTCTGTCATATATTTCAGACACCAGCACCTCCACTTAATTAATTGCTAATTAAGATATGAAAGAACTGCAATGTCGTTCACGTATCCTGTCTTCATTAAGCTCTAGAAAAATATTCTTCAAGGAAAAAGAAATCTAAATTGCCAAGACTGAATCCCTCCCTTGGTTTTGAAACCAGGAGTAGAGGGAGGAGAGGCAGAGAGGGAGGCCAGCTCTGAGTAAGGGCGAGCTAAGCGCTTCGTTCATTTGTTGTGTCACATCCTGAGAAGAAAGGGTGAGGGGCAAGGGAAAGGCAACGAACAAGCTTTGCACTCCCACCTTCAGCCACACAATGAGCTAAGCCTTTTACAAATATTTTCTAAGTTAATCTTCAAGGGTATCCTGTAAGGAAATATTATCCCCATTTTACAGATTAGAAAACCAGTCCCTAGAGGGATTAAGTAAACGTCTTTTCCCAAAGTCTGTGGCTGGTAGGCGCTGAGATTTGAACCACATTCCATGCTCTTCCATTTCTTGTTCCAGGGAGATACAAGAAACAGAAATTTATTCTTCTAGGTCTTTACCATTACTGATAAAGGCAAAAAGGTATTTGTGGCAGCTAGCCTTTAAGACAACCCCGACTGATCCTTGCTGTCTAGGATTCATACTCTTCCACATTAAATAAATATTGTAACCAATAGCTCATTGCAGAAGTGACAGTAAGATTAGATCACAAAAGACATGGCTTCTACCTTGCTCGGTTTGGGAATGAACCATCTTGGAAATGGATCCTTCAGCACCAGCAAACCTTCAGATAGTCGACCCTGAGCCAGAATTATTGAGAGAAACCACTTCTGAATTCCAGACATGTGGAGACTATGAGATGACAAAAGCTTACTGTTTTAAGCCACTATGTTTTGGGGATATTTGTTACACAGCAATAGATAGCTACTCCAGCTTTCATGAATTTTCATACCTTAGTCTTGCCAATACCAATGGAATAGAGAAATCTAATCACATTTGCATGCCTGGAAGTGGGAGCCCCAAATGACAGTCATTCAGGTCCCTCCTGGTAGGAGAACTTGTGAGTTTAGGGGCAGAAAATGGGTCAGGTCATGATTAGTTGCCTACATTTTCTCATTTTCTCATTCAAAAGACTAAGTACAATGTGCTGGTCATTCACAATCTCATTCATTGTACAGTAACTGACTTCTGTGAGAGTAGAGAAGAAAATGAAGTGACCATACTATTGGGTATGACAGAATTGGGGACTGAGGATTTTAGTTTTGTCTAAAGCTGATCAGCATTCTTTACCTGGCTATTGCTGGGCCAGCTCCAGCAACTTGCAGCAAACAGACCAAAACCATCCAGGTTTTAAGCTGGATAACATAAAGAATTGTTGCTGTGAAGTTTGAAACTTCTGTTTTCTCTTGTCCTGTCTCACCTTGCCTAGTAGGTGTCTTTCCTCTGCCCATGATTGACCTAAGCCAAAGGGGAGAAAACATAGGGCTTTGGCAAAAATCTGTGATTGGGGTCAATAAGGCCTCTTGGGAGGGAGTCTCTGGACAGCCCAGATCTGAGCAGCTTCAGGAGCAGGAACCCCCGCTACAAACCCCTCAGGTTTCTGAACTCACCTTTAGTACAAGAGCAGTCAGCATTTGATGAGGAAAGAAAAATAATGCACATTTTCTGGACCTACTTCATCGGAAAACTCTTTCGTTTTTTTTTCAAAAATAGAATGTTACAAGTTTAGGAAATGGATGTGGATGAAATGTCAGACACCTGAAGGGGGATGTGCAGGTAAATGAGTGCATTAAGAGAATGGACCGAAAGAGCAGGTCGATTTGCTGAACTTGCCGGAGAGCCAGGTCACCATGCTCTCTGCTCTTGCTCATGTCTCTCATTGGGCCACTTCTCCCTCAGTTCTCTCTAGAAGCATGCAGCTACAAGCATTTGGGAGCACGAGCCTTGTACCCGATATTTATCTCTGCTCATGGTTTTGCCTCTGGAACTTGCAACCACAGGAACACTTGACTGCCTTGTGACACACCAGCTTCAAATTCTGTCATAATAATCCTTCGTCTCGCAGGCAGGATAATCCCAGCCATCTTATCCATGGGATATAAGCCCCCTCTCACTTGGAGGTGGAGTGGACATCACTATCCCAGACTCCTCAGGACTGGGGGAAGAGCTATGGACTAGAGTGGACTTACTGGTATTCTGTTGTAGACATATTGTGATTCAAGCAATGGAAGAAATTACAACATTAATGTGGAGCCAGTGGCCACTGGATGCTTTGGAGGCAGGGAGAGGGAAAAGCAGTTGTAATACAGGGGCTTTTTCAGGACTTGGGAATTATCCTGAGTGACATTGCAATGACAAATATAGGCCATTTTACATCAGCATATAACATGTCGAACTGTGTGGGAGAGTGTGGTCTACAATGTGAACTATGGTCCATGCTTAATGGCAAAGCCCCAGGATGTGTATATCTATTGCAGGTGATGTGCCACACTAATGAAAGATGTTTATGTGGGAGGTGTGGGAGGTGGGGAACATGGGAATCCCTATAATTTTTGTGTAACATTTATGCATTTATGTAATCTAAGTATCTTTTAAAAAGTAAAAAAATTATTAAAAAAATAATAATCCTTCGCCTTGTCACCAGTTTCATGCAAACCCACCCTAAGATAAGGCCTTTGTGTGGTATCTTCAGGACTGTGACATGTTAATCAAATTAAATGGGTCTGTTAGTGAGGTAATGCATATCATATCACAAGGGCCAGTGTATTCATTATGAGCTGTGCTTTCATAGGGCAAGCATAGTCATGACTTCTGAAAGGTTGGCACAGACTTGTTCAAATTTAATTTGGCCATTGCTCACACACACACACACACACACACACACACAAGCTAGTTCAATGGAAAAGAGCACAGGATCAGAATACAGGAGGCCCAGGTTCCCTAGTAACTCTCTGTGCTAGGTGCAGGCTTCCATGAGTGAACTTCCCTCTATGTTATACCCACAGGTTCCTGCAACTACCTCCCTCACAGAAGGGTCCCCCTCAAGGGCAGAGGCTGTGTGTCTTGTTCTTCGGCTTTCAGAAGGGTCTTCATAAATGTTTGCTGACAGTGACCAAAAAAGCTAAATAAGTGCATCTATCCATATTCACATGTATATCTTTGGGGTTATTTGCGTGTGAATGAAGGTATAAAGGATATAGTTTACGTTGTCAGCATGGAGATTGATGGGAATGTAGGTGGTGTGGGGAAGGAGAGGAAGTGGAAAAGGCAAGAAATAGAGAGGAAAAGACTACACTAAGAAGTCTAGCATATATGGTATGACCTTTATGTAAAAGTATGTGTGTATAGATAAAATAATGACAATGTTCATATGTTAAGTCAAAGCAAGTTACAGAGTATTTCAGTTTAAAAACATAAACAAAAATATCCCATGCATAATTAGGTTTAAATGAGCAAAGGAGAGGGTGTATATTGTGACTGCTGTGAGGTACCACCCAACTGTGACACTCAATCCCCCAGCTGCTGACAGCTGAGGCCCTCTCCAGGCGGTGCCCTCAGTCAAAGAAAGCTTCTTTCCCCAAAGTTGTGCCTGCCCTTTCCCTAGGGACAGTCCACATCCAGAGACTGGTCCCTGGGGAGTCTCAAGGCCTGGCTCTCTTCTGAAAGCAAGAGTGCGTTAGAGCTCGCCTCTGTACTGCAGCTCAACTCCTACGTCTGCGCTCTCCCACAGGTGGTGTAACCCATAGGAAAATGCTCTAGGAAGCCTCCGGGGGCGGGGTCCCCTCAGTCTGTTTCCCGGAAACTTGACTTTAACAGGGTGGAAGGATGCATCCCATTCTATTAAAACATTACCTCAAGAGATCCAGATAGGGGGAAATGATTAACCTAACCACAGATGTACACATTTCATATTGATTCACTTATTACAAAAAGCATGTATCGCTTTTATAATTTCAAGAACAAACAAATGTATATTAGTTGGATGAATGACTATGGTGATATCTACTTCAAGAAATAGGTAACAATAAAATAGCATGTTGGAGGTACTCAATGTTTAATGAACTAAACTGAGGGGAATTTTCTCAACACTTCTTTTTTTTTTTTAGGAGGTGCTGGGGATTGAACCCAGGACCTCGCATATGGGAAGGAGGCACTCAACCACTGAGCTACATCCGCTCCCAAATGAGAGTTGGTTTCATCATTTGTTTGTTTTTAGGAGGTACCAGGGCTCGGTCCCGGCTTTCTGAGACTGAGATCACCACTTCTTCATAGATAGGGTGAGGAAAGAAAGGATCAGAGGGTAGAAGTAAAAAGGAGTTCTAATTCCACGTAAGGTGAGTTTTTTCTAATACCAGAGCTATCTGCCAGCAAAATAAGTTGCAATTTTTGGACAGCCACTGACAAATTACACTGTCCAACCACCCATAATTCCTCTCTTTGGCTAGCAGCCAGGTTAGAATTAGAGATGGAAAACACCCGGCATTTATAGGGCCTCCAACACCTTCCCATCTGGGCACTGGAAAAACACTCCTGACAACCTTCCTTCCCAATGAAGAAGCCTCAGAATCCTTTGCAACCCCACTCTCCAGGCAGCCTCTATCCGAGGTACTGGAGTACTCACCTGAGGTTTCACAGATTTGCCCTCTCAGAACTAAATCATCTCTCCGTTTCCAATTCCGGGATTCCAGGAGGTCCTCCAGGGAAGGGTAATTTATTCAGGAGCAGTTCAGATTAGCAAGTCTGTACTTTGGCCAAATGCTTGCTCCTTCCTCCCCCAGGCACCACCTGACTCTTGCAAACACGTCCTCTTAGGCATCTACAAATGAGGTCCCTGAGGCTCACTGTCCCACTTGGTGCTGGCCCAGAAGGGTTTGTGGGAAGCAAGGCCTCTAGGGCATAATTATCCCGCTTCAGAATGTGTTGACAATCCTTAGGAATTGTGTCAGGAGGAGCTCTAGTTCAAGTCCTGCAGGGGAGCCCTGGAAAAAGAGGCTGCCAAATTTGCTGACATGGAAGCCCTCCACTTGCCATAGGTGGCAGTTGCTTCTGTAAGTGGCTCTAACCCTAAAGAATTAGTCTTTGTTATGCATGCATTTATTCGATGGATATTTATTGAATTTTCTCTGCTGGCATTATGCTTGGGCAAGTACTAAAGTGGTGAGCTGGACAAAGACTGGCCTTGAGTTGTTGAGAGCCCAGAGTGAGAATGGCACAAATAAACAGTTTCACAACAAGTGGTGACTTTTAAAAATGTAGGAATATAGGGTGCCGTCGACAATAAGGACGAATGAAGGGCCCAGGTTTGGGGGAAGGGAAGGCTTCCTGGAGGCAGCGTCAAGCATTTTTCCTCATTGCATTATTTAAACATGTCAAAGATTTGGGAATCTATTTGTTACATAGAACCCATTTCTGGTTTTATAATTATTCTGTAGAATTTTTTACCTTAAATATTTAGTACTTTATTGCAAGACCATGGGACTGAATAAAAGAAAATAAATTAAATAAATAAAACCCTCTGGAGAGGAAAAAAGTTAATTTTATAAACAGCGATTTTCCTTGATTTAGAAACCACATGGTACACCTCTAAATTCACTGAGGGAGGTGTGGCTGGGATGGGAAAGGGAACCTCTCTGGAACCATCAACATGCTTCTTCCCTCTTACTCCTGTCTCAGGTGGCCTTCTTCACGGCAGTGAGGGCAGCCCTCTCTCAGGGTTTGGATTAAAGGACGTGGAGGAAGAGAGGAGACCGCGAGGACACCGTCGCTAAAGGTACGGCTTCCTGTGAATCTTTTATCATCCATCATTCCAAAGACCAGTTTGAGGCTCTCGCTAGTGAGGCATATTCCCAGGGATCTGAGCCACTTTGTCACTGAAACAACAGCCTGGGGGCCAGGCTCCCAGAAGTGAGGTGGCCAACAGTGTTTGCTCTCTCTGGGCTTCTTTTTCATGCAGTATCTGAAAAAGGTGGACGAACTGGGTACCAAGGCTTCGGCTTCTCATAAAATATTTCTGAAATGCATTTCATGATGTGGTCGGTAATAAAAGTGTGTTACTGCGCTCAGTCCCTCCAAGAGGCTGGATTCGATTCCCAGCCCACTCGCGTCTGCACTGGGCCAGCATGAATCACTGCTAAATTATTCACCAGCCTGGCTCTAAAATTTCTGGAGTTCCAAAACCCCTAATAAAGAAATATGAAAAAATATCCATCTCTTTATCTCTATCCATAACTATTTATATGGCTAGAGGAAAAACCTGTCGTTTTATTTCTTTTAATTTAAAAGCTTTCTTAATTCTTTTTTCGTACCACATATATATTTCTAAAGAATTTTCAAGTTGAAATAATAACCTCTAAAAATGGTCCACAGAAGAAGGCTTCTAGGAGTCACAGAGCTCATAGGCACGGTGAATATTTTGCTCCCTTAATAACTTGCCATTGCACTTGAACTTGATATACTGATTTGGGGGATTTTTCAAACAATTGTGGCCCCTTTTAATGGTACAAAACAATGGTTATGGATCCACCAGACTTTGCTCTCTGTTTACACAATTGTTAAAGTTTGTTCAGGAAAAACTCATTTCTTTCCTGACTCAAATATTTCTACTTCAGTACCCAATCCTGATGTTCTACAGATACAAGACTAACCTGTTCTGAGCCTCCTGTTTGAATTAGCCCAAGAGACTCTCAGCTACAGTCTGCCTCACTGGGGATGCTTGGCCACAAAGCACCCCGGACCATATAAACAATTTTAAACATGCTAGCTTACAAGAGACATCATTACATTAAGCTGCCTATCAACCATTCACACTTAGGAGTGAATTGGTTGATTTGGTGCTTCGTGGCTAACAGCCGCTTGAGATCAAGTTCTCAAGAGCCAAGCAGATCTGGGCAGGCCTCATAAGTACATCCCCATAAGGATTGCAAAAGCATTGCCAGAAATATAAAAAGGTGGAGAAATTGTAACTAACCAGCACTCTTCTCCAAGTACTTGTGTAGATGAAAGAATATTTGATAAACTTCTTGCAATGGTGGATGAAACCCCTATCCAAGGAGCTTGCTCAAATAAAAATAGCTGTTCTCTAAAATGATTTCTGAAAAAGGTGGGATCAATTGGAGTCTACGATCTGGGAGGCTGTCATCTTCCCCTAAATAGATGTTAAATAAAGAAAGAATTTCAGTTTAAATGTGAAACAATCGCTTGACAAGGGCTCCCACCTATTTTTCTCCAGCTCGGCTATCTGAGGCTTTTGATGGAGGGATGAGAAGGATGAAAGAGGGAGCCCACGACTCTGCCAGCCTGGATGAGTTTCCGTGGTGGGGGATCATGGCTGCAGGCTGCAGAAGGTGGGCAGTGGGGAAGGAAGAGCAGTGAGGACAAAGCCCCCATCACACCTGGAGCTAGCTTTGCTCTACCCCGAATTAGAGAATGCTCATGAAAAGCAAGGATGAGCCTGGTGCTTC
The DNA here is from genome assembly GCA_029593785.1 of Cabassous unicinctus. NCBI lineage: Eukaryota > Metazoa > Chordata > Mammalia > Cingulata > Chlamyphoridae > Cabassous > Cabassous unicinctus. The sequence goes on from JAQZBX010003406.1 coordinate 46,770, forward strand.
AAGCAGGGCCTGGGGAGAATCCCAGACCAGCCAGGGTCAAGCTGCTTAGGGCTGACAGAGTTCCTGAGCTCAGGGAGAGTCAAACTGAAGTGGAATCCGAGGGCCCTAACTTGAAACCAAACAACCACCATTAAATGGTCCTGGCAGGGCTGAGTCCTGCTGTGCTCTCCTGAGGGTAGATCTTCTCAGAGGTCTCTAGGGTGTAGAGATCGTTCCCATTGATTAAATCTCAAAGCCATCTCCAGGCACAAAGGCCAGCCCATCTCTCCCTGCCAGGCCTTGTCACATGCATACGAGTGACCCCAGAGGAGAACGTTGCTTGTCCGGATTAGCCCTCTCATCCCTGTGTTTATAAATCACATTCCACTTGCATGGCCTGGTGGTGGGGTTGCAGAATTTACCAAATAGGAAGGCAGTCAGGTAGGCCCTTGCCTCTTTGGTGATTCAAACTGAGATGCCTTCACGAGACTAGTCGGAGCTGCTTTACTCAGCCTACCTCTATCTTACCTTCATTCCCTGTGCATTTGAGCAGCCTATTTTTAAAGCTGATTAGATGAGTCCTTAATAGCATTAGAATTTAAATGGTCCCAGATAGGCTTTCAGCTTCTTGCCAAATTGAGATAAATGCGATATTTGGGGAGCTGAGCTCCAGCTTCTTGGCTGCTCTGGAAGGTTTTGAAGCATGCCTTTCTTTCTCCCATGTTGTTCTGCAGCCTAAAACTGGGGTTGAGTGCATCTGTAAGGTCCCTTTTATCTCTAAAGGTCTGTGCTTCTGTGTCTGCATGATCATGCATTTTCAAGGAAAGGTCAGTTGGGGACAGGAGGCCCAGGACAGAGTTATGTCTTTCAGTGAGGACAATCTATGGGAAAACGTATTCTCTGTACCTGCAAACCCTCTGATAAGTTTCAGTTCCAGGCAACAGACCTTTATTGAGCAACTACTATTCAGTCGTTGAATTCAATATTAAGGTTGCTAATACCCGACCTTTGCTGAGAAGAATATAAAATGGTCAGAAATCTGACTGTTTCATCTTGATGAACACGTTCGGCACCTTCTATAACTTAAATGTGGGTTCCATGTCTGGAAAGGGAAATGGACGTGTCAAGCAGTACAGGTCTGACTGCTTTCCACTTTAATCTCCTTCTATGGGTTTTAGAAAATGTTAAGAACAGAGCAGGGGAGAGAGGAGGAAAAGCCCCAAAGATGAATCTAAACGGATGGTTGCAGGTTAGGGTAGGTTTATTCTTCACAACAAACAAACAAAAACTGAGTTGTCTTCTCTTCCTTTCTTTTCCCAACTAAACCAGACGCTTGAGTGTCCCTAGATCAAATGGTGCAACTTTTAAAAATCTGGTTCGTCCTTCTGATGGGGGTGGTGATAATGCAGTGCCCCTGAATTTAGGCTTCCTTTCGGAATGCTCACCAAATACATTCCTTCTTACAGCCTCTCAGAAGACGCTAAACCTTGAACTCAAACCTTGCACTTGCACCCCCGTGGGAAAGGACTGTCTGCCATGTTTTCCTGAAGTGAATCTAATGATGCCGAGGAGCCAGGGAGGGGAGGAGACCCTGGAACTTGGGCATTGCCATGGGGTAAACCCATTTCTCCAGTTCTGGCCCTTCAGGTCTCAAACTCATACCAGCCTTCCGGACCCTTGAAGGGTTTTCAGGAGGAAAATACCTGTAGTCCATTTAAACTAGAGCTTAGGTCAGAAACTGCAGTTTGAATGTAAATGGTGGTTTTGGCTGCCTCATAAAAAAAGCATTTTGGAAGAGCGGCAAAGTCCTACTCCAGGATCACAGTGTTTGACTCTATCCCAAATCTCTGATCAGGTTTCACAAGAGCTGAGCCCACCCTCTGCTCAAATGGCTGTTCTGCATGGAAGGGAAAAAGATATCAGAGAAAGCTCGGCATAGCCCCGGTGTTTAGCAAAGCTTAGGAAATCCATGAATTCCATCTGATTCTATCAAACTTTCACAAAGAGCACATTTCTGAGAGGCCACTGTCCTTTAAAGAACCTTCTGAGTATTTGTGTTTTCTCTCAACAGCTTGTGGTTTACATGTGAAAAGTTTAACAGTATTGGATGTGTTAACTAGCAGTTTACATGCAAGCTCACATCATCCTTTACTAAGAAAAGAGCTTTCCTTAGTTTCTCCTCTCTCCTTGTAGAACTCTCCCTAACTTCCTTTTGTCCTGTTTCTTTCTAGAGAAAGTGTTTCTCCTCCTTGCCAAGGCTAACTCTTCTACTGAGTTCTTGGTCCACTCCCTATCCACCTCCCTCAGGGCCTTGCTCCAGCCATTGTCCCTTTCCCTCACTTACATTTCCTCTCACCTTTTTGTAAGTTCTTTCTCTTCTACTTATAAACCATCTTTGGTCTCCATTAAAACAACCCAACTAACAAATAGCCTTTCTTTGATTTCATGACCCTCTATCTCCTTTTCATCCTGAATTCTGTGGAAGAATGCTCTACCTTCACTTCTCACCATTTATTCACCACTCAATCCCATGGAAAATGGTACATCTCGCCTGCCCATTCAACAAATTCTATTTAATTCAGCAAACATGCATTGAGCACATAGTGTGAGTCATGTCCTACCTGGCTCCTGGCCACAAGGAGGGCACACTCTTATAGGGAAGGCAAGCATGCCTGCTGTCCACCCCAAATTACAGGGCAGTATGATAAGCGTGATGACAGAGGGATGGAAGGATGAAGGACGGAAGGATGAAGAATGGAAAGGTAGGATGGGGCTCATCAACCCTGTCTTGGGGGAGTCCTAGCAGGGAAAGTGCCATAGGAGTTATCCAGACAAACAGAAACCCAGGAAGGGAAGAGCAAAACAGAGAAAAGAAGGAAATTGGAGCAGCATGGTCAAGGTCACTGGAACTTGACCGCTAGGACATGTACGCGGCACCATTGAGACGGGGAGGCAAGGGCTATTGCGACTGCAGAGGATAACAGGCATTTAGTCTTGAAGTGTGCAATCCGGAGAAACTTTAACACTGTTTTTTTCAGACAGTAGGAAACAATGGAGGGTTTAAAGCAGGGAAGTGACATATCAGATTGCCTTTTCCAAAGCTCAGTGGGGAAGCAGCAATTAGAAGGGGGAGAGCAGATAGAAGCTGCTCTAATAGTCCAGATAAGAGGCAAAAGGGGCCTGAACCCATACAGTGGCACTGGGGATGGAGAGGAGGGGCTGCTAACTAAACCTCACGTACCCGACAAGTACCCGCATCCTGTTTTGGACCCACCTCAGCAGATGTTATCTCTTTTTGCTCTAAACCCGGCAGAGCATATATTGTACTTTACTTATTGTACTTACTCAACTTGTATTACAGTCATTTGTGTATTTCTCTAATTTTCCTTATCAAATTGCATTGTTGTCTCCCCTTCCTCAAATTACAGTACCTTGTTCACAATAATAGGAGAAGAAGAAAAGGTTATTTAGTTGAATTGAATTTTCAAGAGCTTCAAACCATGAATAATTGAGGAATCAGCCTTGTATAACAGCTTATCATTTACATAATTATGTAAACATGTTGATAATTTTTAAAAATTTTTCCCATTATTTTTATTATCCCAGAATGCCCCTCTTTCTTCTTAGTTCTCCATATTTTAGGGCAATAGTAAACAACTATTCTCTAAACACACACAAATGGTAGAGGGGCTGCTCTCATTCTTACCTCCCCAGGCAAGGGAAGCAGTTGAAAGGAGAGAAGAGATGATTGCATTGACTGAATATGAAAGCCGTGTACAAATATTGAGAAATATGCTGTCTGAAGAGACAGCGGATTGTGGCGTACACTGCGTGATGGGACGGGCGTGCAGAGTCCCGAAGGTCAATGTGCAGATGCAAATTGATTAAGCTAAGTACTTACTGAAATTGCTTTCCAACATACAAATGAGAATTGATCATAAGCAGGACCCATCTTTAGAGTGAAAATGCTTATGTAAAGTTACCCTTTGGTATGTCATCAAAACAAATTTAAGTTGTCCAGACTTCTCTCTAAATGCAAGTATCTATAGTATAGTTAAAAAATCAGTTGTAAGGAGTTAACCAGTGCATATAGCTTTGTGATTGAGTTTGTGATGAGTGGATTGGATTGGCCCCATCACAGCCTTTATTGTGGCATCTTTTTATAAGCCTGAGGTTGGCCTCTTTCTTTCATGCCAAAACAAAGGACAAAGTCTGCCCTATGTAGTGTGGCACCCAGGCTGTCACTCTGAAACACAATCCTAGCTCCTAGGAAACCAGGAGTCAGAAATCACCCAAACCAGCAAGTTTAATCAGTGGCTGTGAGTGCCACTAGCTCGGGGCATTTATGCAGCAGAGAAGATAGGACCCTGGAGTAGGGTGGATAAAAGGAAAAGAAAGGCAGATGAAGGAGAAAGACGAGAAAGGGGTAGAAAGTGCAGCTAGCAATTCTTTACTGAGTAATTGTTATGTGTCAAATAAAAAGGTATATCCCAGGGGCCACAAAAAAGAAGTTCAACTCACAATACCTGCCCTAAAGAAGCTTACAATTCAGTCGAGGGAAACTCCAAACCCTTAAAACAAATAAAATTCCCAAACATGACCATATAATCAAGTACTAAATATGAATCCCCATCATTGACTGTGTTGGCTAAGTACTGGAAACTGAAACCGAGCAGGCGTTACAGGGTTCAGGGAAGTGGAGGTAGCCACGGAAGACTTCTTACGCGAGGTTGTGGCCATGGAGCTGAGCCTTGCAGTTGGGTTGGTACAAAGCCTGGGAAGCAAAATGCACATGGAATCTCACATTATACAAAAAAGTAAGACTAAAAGGAAAGGAAGAAAGAGAAGAGAACAGGAAAAGGGAAGAGTTGCTGAGGCGGGTGATGGTTGAATGGCTACCACACAAGTCTCCACGGGGTACCTGTGCCAATTGTTGGATTGCCTTGGCTGAGGACCAAGGGCTTAAAGGAGGAAAATATTTCTGTGGTCCCAGTAGTGTCTGTAGAATTGGACTAAAGCCAGCTAGTTTTTGTTATCTTTGTAATCACAAAGTGAAACATCCTTTACCTTGTGTTTGCTTGAGAGGGATGCTGTTTACACTGAAAACCTCACACACTTCAGACTGATCTTTGATAACTGAATTCTCATTACTAACAATTGGGTATAGAGAACTCACAGAAGCTCCCCAACACATGAGATAACTTCATTAGCTGAAGGTTCTCATAGGCTAATGGAGAGAATGGTAAATTTGGGGTAATTTGTTAGATGCATTGCAAAAGTTTTATAGAGAGGATATTGCCAACAAAATATATTTTGATTGGCACTGTGAAATCTCTCTACCTGGAAAATTACTCTCCCACCTCCATTCTCACTCCTAGCCAAATTTAGACAACGGAAAGAGAAGGGAAGGGAAGGGGGAAAATACCTGGTTCTATCATGTTGCCTCAAATTGTACCATTTGTGAAGGTGTTGCCTTCCCCAGATTTCCCCTCAAAAGGCAGGTGTCCCCAGGGAAACCTGTTTATCCACACTAGAATGCTCATCTTTATTAGGTCATTTTCTGCCTAAAGGACACCAGAGGAGGAAAGTGCAGAGAAGAGGAGGAGAATCAATGATGGGAGAAGGGGGAGAAATAATGTAGAACATGGGGCCCTACTAGGAAGACAGGAGTAAGGGTCCCTGTGCAAGTGGTGGCTGGTCTGGATAGCTAAGGAGCAGAAGGAGGCTGAAAAATGAAACCCGAGGAGAGAAAGCAAGGGAGGGAAACAGAAGCCCATGATGGAATCAAGCTCACATCGAACTTGGCCTAGAGCAGCTGACTGGGTGGCTCCAACGTTAAAACTGGGCAGAGGCAGGGTCACCTGAGGAGCCTCAATACTTCTTCAGAGGGCAAAAAGGAGGAGAGAGGCCAAGACTAGTCGGGGGGGGTCCATTTTGAGGTTTGCTGGGTGGTAGGCTGAATATTTGCTCATGTCATGCCGCTAAATCCAAATCCAGAAGCAGCAAAACGTTTTCCATTAGGTGCAGAGAAGAAAATGCCTCTACATCAACCCCGATGCAGAACAATTGTGGCTGTGGGCCAAGGGAGTGCCGAGTTTCCCTGCTGAGTCAGCAGAGGACAATAAAACTGGGGAATGATTTAGGAACTAGAATGATGAGAACTCTGTGAGAACTCTGATAATCCTGATATCAGAATCCCAGGCCCATTAAAATGCTCAATCTAGGACTTTAGAGATCATTCTGTTCCAAACTTTTAGTCTAGTTGTGGGGAAATGGGGCTCTAAGAGGAGTTAATATTTGTTGAGTGCTTTCATCTACTAAGCATTGTTTTGAGCATCTTATGCTTTACTTCATTAACTCCTTTCAACAGCTAACAGCAGGTACCATTATTATTCCCATTTTACAGATATGAAAATTGAAGTACAGAAAAGCTAAATAACTTACCTGAGTCAAACAGTTTAGTAAGTGGTAAAACTGGGACTCGAACCCAGGCATTTTGAGTCCAGAGCTCCACAGAATCACTACATTTAACAATTTGTACCAAATCACATTGCCAGACACCAATAAGGAAACCAGGCTGCCTTTTTTTATTTGACCCCTGTCACATTCAAGAAGTGGGAGTGTAAGTATCACCTGGGCAATGATGAATGCCTGTTAGGGAAGTGGTTACAGCAGATTTGGTGGCAAAGACACCACGAGTCCTTGTGGGAGCAGAGAGCTATTTTGAAAGCGAAGCAGGAAAAGTAGTGGAGTAGCCAGCCTCTCTCTCCTCCATCAAGAAGGTAATGCAGTTGTAATGGAGCCCCTGCAATTGAGGCCATAATAATTATTGAGATAATGGCCCAAAAATGGAAGAGTAGATGTATCTTTCCTTGAAGAGGAGAAAGAGGAGGAGCTTGAGGTAATGAAATTATAGAGCGTGTGGATGAGGCTTTGATAGTGATCAATGCAACAGCAATAGACTGTGAGTGTAAAAATAAAGGAAGAGTGGCGATGCATTTAGCCATTTATTCAACCACACTTTCTGAATGCTAACTTTGTCCAAATGCTAGGAGCTCTGGAAAGGAAATGAGGGCTAATCCCATATGAGCTTACAATCTATTGGTTAAAATGGGGCAATTGCAAACAGCTCCCCACACAGACACACAGACACAGGAATAACAGAAATGCAGGTGCACATCACCAGTTATATAAGTGTAGCCTTGAACTGCTCTGAAGAAGAAATTGGTAGGTAGAATTCTTGGAGTCAGAGAGACAACTGAACACAGGCTGTGCAGACGAGAGGCTGGTGTCTCGAAGAGGGGGATTATTACTGTTTGGCTGTTACAGAAAGAAAAATAAGGACAGAAGAGTGAGTTGTAAATAAGAGTGCCAATGAAAAAACAAATTTGACGTGGAAAGTGACAGATCTTTTGTGGTTGGCACTATCATGGGCAATTTGATGGAGAAGAAGAAGGGACTGCTAACATTAATGGAGATACTGGAGTACACGTCTAGTGTGTAATAGGGACTCCTGTGGCTTGATCAAAGGTGGCTTGGGTCTTGCCTTGTAGAGGGGTGGATAAAGACAGTAAAATTGTTATGGGAACAATTATGCTTGTAACTGAGGTAATAATAAAGATAATGGACCTGTAATTGAAAAGCTGGTGGCTGTAATGGAGGAGGTGAGGGCAACTGAAGTGCAGAGGGGGTGATAAGGGAGGTAATGGAGTTATAATGTAGATGATGCTAAAAGGTAATGGAGTTATAATGAGGTGATGGCTACAGAGTAGGGGAAAAAAAAGATGATCATTTTAATGGAAGCGAGAGGGCCTGTGTGATACAGGTGGGAGTTATATGCAGAGCATTCATCAGGACAGCTGGAGCTGGTGACCAGGAAAGTAATGATCAGCTACACCCAAAGTTCACATTACAGAGGAGTTCCAACGGACCCTGGAATAAGATAATGCTGTTAATGGAAAAGATGACAACACCATGAAAATCAGGAACCTTGTGATGGCATAGTGGTAGAAACAAGTGGAAGAAGAGGGCAGGATTGAGAGTAGACCAGGGTGGGCATATTTATATGTCCCAGGACTGAGGGGCCTGAGATGTTGGCTTAATGCAGCTGCTACTGCTTGGACTAGGCATTTGTCGTGCATAAAGCAAGCCCAGGCTGAACAGATGTAGCTGCAGCAACAACTCCAGCTTATAATCTAAAGTTTGTTCTTCAATTAGGCATGACAACACACTAGTTTGGATGTAATACTTCCGTGAGCAGGTGTGTAAGCAAAATGTCTGGGAAATACATGAATTTCCAGCAGAAGTGAATGTATGGAGAGGGATTTTTCTTTGCCTTTTTTTTTTTTTTAATTAAACCATGAATACCCCTTCCAAATAAAGAAGTGGGAGCTTAATCCTCCAGTTCTCACTGTTAGCTCCTGAGATCTTTGGTTGGGAAGAGTATACATAGCAGCTTGTGCAGGTGGTCTGATGTGCTGGGCTTTGCAAAGGCACCTTGGGAAGTAGCACGCACAAAGTTCCCCAGCATCAAGATGTCTCAATGCTACTGGTGCTTCTGCACTGAGCACCCTGGAAACATGCACAGAAAGTAGCACTTATATCTTCAAACAAGCAGACAGATGTTCCCAGACCCACATCAGACATCCAGGAGACATGGGCAAAACACAGAACCTACGAGGGGAGCAGAGACAGCCAAGCAGAGTCATCATCCATGCATGGAGGCAGGTGGGAAGTGCAGATGATATTTGCCTCTGGTACCTAAATGCGACCTCTCAGACCAACCACGTCAAAACTACTGGGAAAGCATTTTACAAAAATACAAAATCCCAGGTCCACCTTATGGCAAATCTTGATTCTGTTGGTTAGAGGCAGAGCCTGGAACTCTTGTAGTTTCAACACTCCCTCAGAAAGTCATACATATAGCCTGGTGTGGGAACTACTGTCTGTCAAACTGTGGCCCTGATATGGAGAAGATTAGGCAAGAGGTAGGAAAAGCATATTTCATGGGTGAAGGCCAAACCAACCTTTTCAGTAGATTTGTCCTAACGGTGGGATATGAGCAGTACCTTAAAGCCTCTCCCCCTCAATAGAAAATTATCTTCTGCCTGCTTACTAGGCACATGGGTGTACTTTTCCCCCAGTAGAGAGTCACACAACTGACCTAAGTCATCTCTGAGCAAGGGACTCCTAGAATGTCAATAAGGCAATAGGTAGACTGGACCACTGACCCCTAATTCTCCTAGAATAGTAGGAATGAAGCAGTACAGGAATGAAATATGCAAGGGGAATAGAGGAAGAAATGGTTGGGAGAAGGGAGAAAAATGTTCAGAATGGAAATTTCAGCCATGGGATATGGGTATAGAGGTGACGTCTTGGTCCCACCGTATTGTTGCTTGAAGATCTTTCCCTCCTGGTCCTCAAGGGTACCATTTTGTTCTTCAGGGTTCTCAGGAATTAAAAAGTGTCAATGTCATGGAAGTATACAATATATGTTTTCAGAGGTACAAAAGATTTAGGTTCTTAAATGACATACAAGTTGCATGTATGCACATGTGTCTACACCTAAATCAACAAAATTAGAAAATTATTAAACAATGTATTACAAATAAAACATATTTTTTTAAAAATTGCTGAAAAAAATGATAGAACATTTCTAGGCAGCCTGTGTCCTAGTTCTCCCTGTTCCTCCCAACTTGAGCTCTCGGAGTCCAGCAGCTCACAGAAAGTTTCCATAGGAAGTGACAGTCACCTCAGAAGAAAAGCTCAGTTCCTGTTGCACCAGCTTGCCTGGATCTGCTTCAAAGAGACAGAGACCACTAACTTATGTCCCCGGGGGAGTAGTGGAGTTCAACCTCTATTTGACCCACTTGGGAATAATCAATAATCAAATTGTGGGCAGGTTGAAGAGTGATTTCACCAGCACGGTATGGTCCCCTCGGCCGGCCACTTATCTTTCTCTCTTCCATTCCTACCCGTATCTGCTTCTGCCTGGAAAGGAACCACACAATCCTTTCAAAACTGTTCCTAACTTTCCCAGTGATGCTGATCCACCGCTTGAGAAATGCAGATTTTCTCCCGAGCCAGGTTATATCATTTGTTAGCCGCTAATCGTTCATTAACCTCCCAGGTACCTCATAGAAGCCAGGACCTTGCCTTCATTTGTGAAGGTGGTTCACTGGGTCCCCCTTTAATAAAATTACAACTTCAGGAAACAAATCATTTATATCAAATACAACCCCATGGCTTCCTCTTATGTTAATCATTTCAGGCAGGTGCTATTAGGTAATTCAATCACTGGGCTCTGGAAAGCCACCACTGCATTAATGAGGAATGAACTAAAATTCTGAATAAGAGATTTTCTGAATAAATGTCTCTGAATAAAAAAACCAAAAGCCAAGCCTATAATCACAACAGATGACAACAATATAAAACTGCATATCCAACACAGTCCTAGCAGCCATCCATTCTCAGTCCAGACTCTTTTGGAGCCAAAAGAACATATTGCAGCCACTAACAACAGCCTTCCACATTTGCCGCTTTTCTAATATTTTCTTAACACTTTTTTCAGGTGAGCTGAATAAATTCTAAAGCCCCTATTCCAATTTAGACTAAACCGTAGCTTATCCCCAAGGCGAGTCTTTCCTTAAAAAGAGCTCCTTTGTCCACAGCCCCATTCAGGATCCCACCTTCTCTTGCCTCCTATCTGGACCACCTGCCTCCAGCCTCCTGTGCCCCCAGGACACTTCCTTTACAGCCACCAGTGTGTGAGCTTCCCAAAACCCAAAGGTGACCACATCGTGTCCCTGCTTGAAACTCTTCAATCATTTTCACAGATCTCATTTTCTTTAGCATTCCATACAAACACTTTATGAACTGGCCCTTGCTTGTCTTTCCAACCTCATCTCTTATTTATTCCCCTCTAGGAATGAACCCTATATTCCAGCCACAGCCATGTCATTATCATTTCTGAATGTTCTATGTTCCATGCAGAGTGCCATTTCCACCTAATTTTCATCTATTAAAATTCATCCAGAACATCACCTCCTCCTTGAGCCCTCTCTGAGCCCATCATCTCCATCCCTAGACTGAGTTAGTCTATACTTCCTTAACACCCAGGAGCAGAACTCTATTATCAAGCATAGCTCTCAATACTGTAATAGCTGGATCACAATTCTTTCTCCCCAACTAGATGGAAATCTCCATGAGAACAAGATTGCATAGTATTTAACCTTACATTTTCAATGCTGGGCATATGGTAGATACATACTAAATATTTGATGAATGAGTAAATCAGTTATTTTACCTCGCAGCTGTTAAAACAAGTAACACACAACACATTGGCTTAAACAATGGGAATTATTGGCTCATGGTTTTGAGGCTAAAAGTAGTCCAAAATCGAGGCATCAGCAAGGTGATATGCCCTCCCAGAAGACTGTGGCATTCTAGGGTTGGCTGCTGGCAATCTTTGGTCCTTGTCTTTTCTGTCACATGGCAATACACATAGCAATGTCTTCTTCCTTCTCCTCTGGGTTCCTTGACTTCTGCTCTGGCTGCTCCCTGTAGCTTCTCTCTCCATCTGACTTTCAGTGTGCTTATAAAGGACTCCAGTAATCCAGATTAAAACCTAACCTGATTTAGTTGGGCTACACCTTAACTGAAGTCAGAACGTGGACTAAGACCAAGAATATACCCAAACTGGGGTACACAATTCAATCCATGTCGCCAGTGATAGAAGAAATGAAATCATGACTGAATAAATGAATGAACCCGATGACATGACTAATGTCTCTTTCAGCACCTACCTTTCCGTTCCCTAATGCTGGGTAGAAACCTTTGAAAAGTTTATTTTTATAATTTGAAATTCAGTTGGTGAAGACTTGGCCCAGAATGATTGAGTTCTACAGCTGATGATACCATCACAAATTCTTCATCCTCCTGTTCTTTAGTGACTATATCAAAACAGAATAGACTCAGCAGCATGGATAGGATGCTTCCCAGTGACAGGAAACTGCTTTTAGTAGACACCATGTGCCCTTCCTTGGGCGCAGGCTTCCAGCTCCACAGGAAATCTCCCCCTCTTTGTGCACTACATTTGGTTTTCACAGAGCTGTGGTTGCCTAGCATTTATCATGCTGTGCTTCATCAGAGATTTAATCAGGTCTGAGTTTTTAACAACGTACTTGTCATGCTCACTTAACTTAAAATCAAGTCTGTTTGGGCATTAGTCGGTTCTATTCACTCAGTCTGGTAGTTTTGGCATTTAAAACTTTAGAATTTTTCATCGAGGAGTATTGTGAGTCTTTACCAAGCATCTCCTGCACGTAAACCTCTCGGGCTGATTCCCTGATTGAAATATTCCAGTCTTGGGGATTACTCTGCTGAAAGAGAAGTACCTGTGTATTAGTTTCCTATTGCTGCTGTAACAAATTACCAGAAACTGAGTAGCTTAAAACAACATAAATGTCTTACCTTATAGCTCAGGAGGTCAGAAGATTAGAATGGATCTGCAGGGCTGCATTCCTTCTGGAGGTTCCAGTGGAGAATCTTTCCTTGAATTTTCCAGCTTCCAGAGGTTACTTCCATCCTTCCACAGTCCCCTGCCAGCAGGGGCAGAGCTCATGTAGGAGGACTTTTAGCCAAGAGAAGTACATCCCATGTACTACATCCATGCATGCAGGCCAGGACTTGAGGAGAAGGAAGAGGGAGAGGCTGGGCTAGGCTACGGATGCCAAGTTTCTCAGCAACCAGATAGGTCACTAGTGAGGAAGAGGTGGAGAAGCCTAGAGTGTTATGGCCAATAGAGCCACCTCCACATAAAAGGGGACCTCAGAGTGGGCAGTCAGCATTTCCACCTAATTGTCACAGGGTAGTTGTAAGGAAAGTGATTCAGCATATGTGGTAGCACTGGATACCTTGTAAGAGTTTAAAGACAAGTCTTTTTCTGTAATCCAGTAGTTCTAAAACCTGGCAATCCATCAGAATATCCCAAGAACTTGCTACAAAATGTAGATGCCTAGGTTCCTGCCCCAGGGGATCCAGATTCAGTATGTCTAAGGTGGCTCAGGACTCAAATAGACCTGTTATTCTGGTAGCAGCCAAGTAGGAGACCGCTCATGTCACAGTCCTTTAGGTCCTTCAGGCAGGACATCCACCTACACAAGGGAGCATGGATAGTAGACAAGACTCTTTTGGTTGCTAGTTACAGAAACCAACCTGAGCTGGCTTACCTAAAAGAGGGGATGTATTGGAAAGACCCATGGGTGTGTTCCAGAACACAAGGGCAAAGGGCAAGTCTTGGGAAAGGACTGGCTCCAGAAACTAGAAAGCTTTCAGGAACTCGGCAGTGCTCTCTCTCTATCTCTCATTTCAGTTTCTCTCTATGGCCAATGTCTTTCTGCTTCTCTCTGCTTTTCCATATATGTGGGGAGTAGAAAATGGACTCTACATAACTGCTAAATATACTCTAAACTGTGCTTTGTCTCAGCACTGCCCAGACAGATTATTAGCTCTCTTTTAGTCCCAATTCTGAATTCCCATGACAGTGGATCTGACCCAAGTCAGTTCCCCATGGGTCTCAGGGGTGACAAGGCCCATCCCTCCATGTTTGTGGGGATGTGTGGGGAGGAGGACAATTTGCTGAAGTCATTTCAAATTTAGCAATATCCAAGAGTCCATTGGAAGCTGGGACCTCATGTCTATATTTTTAAAACTGCTTTCCCCCAATAACCAGAAAATAAAAAAGAAAGCCTTTTGATTTTGGGTGTCTAATTTGAACTTTAAAATTATTTCTAATTTATGTTTAGAATCAATCTCATTGAAATATCAGTTCTAGCGAAACCCTCAAGATGATGCCTTCTCTGCTTGTTCAAAATGATCTTGACTCCTTTGGAGAGGATGCTTCTGCTTCAAAATAGGTAAACTTCCCCAAATAGTCCAGGGCCTTTCTACATGCTACTTTCTAGTGTGAAGATGGTTCTTTTCCAGGAAGACATTTTCATGACTGGAAAATCCACTGATATGATGATTATTTTTGTGAACGTGTCTACCTATTAGACCACCAGTTTTTCCAGAATCAAGATTATGTCTCACTCGTCCTGTATCTGTACCATCTATAGTAGTTCCTGGATCAGCTACCTAATATATGTTTATTGACTTTAGGGATCAATGAAAAGCATTGTTATCACAAAGTGATGTAATAATATCATGCTTAGTGAAAAGTCAGTGTGTACCAGGAAAAGATGCCAGGGGAGAAGCCCCAAAATCAGGTTTGTAGTATCCTTCTGGTCAGAGAGCCCATGACTTCACCACACTGGTGGGCAAGGAGAAGGAAAGGGACAGCTCAGAGATTATGACGGGAGGCCCCATAGCTCACAGAGCAAGTTCTCCTTCAGACCTCCCCCATTCCCTTAGCATCACTGTCTCTTGTGTCAGTCTGCTCAGATCCCTAGCCTTCACCAAAAGACGTGCTCGAGTCATGGGAACCGGGCACCAGGCATGTTCTTTATCAGAGGTGCCAACTGGCAGCTGCCGAGGGGCCATCAGAGGAGCGGGGCTGTGGAGATTATTTGGGAATGTTTATTCTAATTGTAGTAAAACAAAAAACCTCGGCTTCACAATCCATCATTCTGTTATGAAATCAATATTACAGGGCTCAAATATCTTTATCATGACAGTGTTTTATTCTAAAAATGTATTTTCCTACATTTTCCAACTTCTGAAATAATAAAAAATAGCTTTGGCACGACAGTCGCCTGACATAAATGAAAACACAGTTTAATGAAATAGCATTTTATGAATTTAAACCGAAGCAAATATTTGACATGCTTTATTTAAATTAATTTGCTGTGCATGCTCTGCCGTTCAGATAGCAAGGGAGCTTTGTTTTATTATATTGCAAGGGGCTCTGAGCCTTGCTGGCAAAGAAACAGAAGCTAGAGGGATCTAGAGAGGCTCAGTTCTGAGGGTCCACAGGCCCACACTCCAGTTGCATTGTGTCTTGGTTTCCCAGAGCTGCCACAGCAAAGTACCACAAACTGGGTAGCTTAAAATAGCAGAAACTTACTGTCTCACAGTTCCTGAAGCCAGAAGTCCAAAATGAAGGTGTTGGCAGGACTACAGTCCTTCGGAAGTCCGTAGGAAGGAATCCGTGCCATGCCTCTCTCCAGGCTGCTGCCCGTGGCTTGCCAGCAACCCATGGCCTTCTCTGCCTCAGTCGTCACATGGGGTTTCTCCTCTGTCTCTGTGTCCAATGTCCAGTTCTTATAAAGACACAGTCATATTGGCTTAGGACCCACCTACTCCAGTACAGCCTCATCTTAACTAATATCTTCAAACGTCCTCTTTCCAAATAGGGTCTCAGTCACAGGACTGGGGATAAGGGCTTGAACACAACTTCTTGAGCAACACAATTCAATCCACAATGCACTGGCAGCAAAATTTGGTTGGAGTTGGGCAGGGAGCTCTTTAACAAAGATTGCTTCTACTCTTGGAAGGCAAGAGGGAGATGTTCACCTCCATGTTGGTGGCATTTTTGCCATATCAACGACTAGCTGCTTTTAGTAGCCCGATATTAGTTAGGGCTGCTGTAACAAAATACCACAACCTGGTGTTTCAAAACAACAGAAAGTTATTCTCTCGCGGTTCTGGAGGCTGGAAGTCGAAATCAAGGTGCTAGCAGGGCCGTGCTCCCTCTGGAGGCTCGAGGGGAGATCCTTGCCGCTTCCAGCTCCCTTGGCTGTCCCGGGCTTGTGGCTGCACACTCCAGCGTCTGCCTCCATCTTCACAGCCGTCCCCGCCCCCCCCCCCACCCCGTGTGTGTCTGTGCCTCTGTATGCTCCTCTTATAAGGGCTCCAGTCATCGGATTTAGGGCCCACCCCAGTCCAGTGTGACCTCACCTTAACTGATTAGTTATATCTGCAAAGATCCTATTTCTAAATAAGGTCTCTTTCTGAGGTTCCGGGCAGACAATAATTTTGGGGGGACACTATTCAACCCAGTACAAACCCTAAACTTGTCCCAATGTGCGTTCTATATGATTTCTAAACTCAAAAATTTTATTGTGCATGGTAAACACCATACCTTTCTAAACTTTCTAGAAAAACAATCTGCCAGTTCCAGGGTGCTAATATGATCATTTCAGAAGGGGTAGACTGAGGCCAGATGTGTTTATTAATATATTATCTGGTCCTTTAAGAAAACATCTCTCTGTCTCTCGATTTATAGAATAAACTTAATTTGAAATGAACAAAAAATACCATTTTCACTGTGGAATCTCAGATAGTAATCCAATTGCTTCTTTTTACTGCTTCCTGGATTAGTAATATGTAGATAAGATTAAGAGTTTTCCAACAGTTTATAGCTATAGAAACTTTGTATTTGATGAAATAATTAAGCTTCAACAACAGTTTACAGTTATTGTTTGCTTTACCTGACCTCTAACCTGGTATAATGACCTCTATCATGGAAGGGGGATCTGAAACAATGACGAGGCTGTCGATGATCCCCACGGACAGATTACGACCATAATGTATAGAGGATGTGAGCAAGTTAAGGGTCATGGTAAAAAATAATGTATAACTTTCGCACAAATGGATGGTGACTTGTGCATTTTTTACCTTTGTGCAAAAGTCTTCACTGTTCTTAGGACCAACTGCACATTTAGAAGATGAGATTGTAATTTATAGAGAAAATAAAGAACATGGATTAAAGGGGAGAAACCTACATAAATTTTTAAAAGGGATTTCACATACACACACAACAAACAAAACATAGAGCCTATCTCCACCATTCCTGTTCCAATCACAGGAAAAAGGAGGTAATAAAAATATACAGTAAAAGACAGCCCCTGATCCAGAGAACCCCACATTTAACAAAGATCCCATTCTTCATTAGTCTGAAAGAGCTTAATAGAGTTCTTTCAAACCAACATCAGAAAATGTGCCTTCCTAGCTCTTTAGGTTTACTGTTGGGTCAAGTCATTGAGTTGACTGGGAAGGACCACTTTCGAAAAGCCTGTCCTCTGAGTCCAGCCGTTTTCTCACTCCCAGTGTCAACCATTGAAGGTGAGGCAGTTTGGAGGTGCCATGAAAAAATTCTTGAAAATGGTGGTGGGGAGAACAGATGCTCTTTTGGAGCCCAGGCAACTGTGAAATAAAGTAAAGGAGATAAGAGCCAACAAAATCAAGAGGTAGGAGGAAAACAGGAAGCAAAAGAATACAGTGGATTACATTTTTCTCAAAGATAACCTAGGAACAGGTTTTATCATCCAAAGACCATTTACTTTCCCATCTAGGAGTTCAAAAAGAAGAGAGAAAAGGATCAGTTCTACAGCAAAGTTCAGCTTAAGTAACCTTACCAAATAATTGAAAGTGCTTTAAGGTGTTTGGTTTAAAAAAAAAAAAACTTTTTTTTTTCTGTTATCAAATAAAAGCAACATTGTTGGAAGGAGAGACTATCCATCCTTCCTATGCAAGCTCAGAGAAAACGAGGCATTGAAAAACAGCAAAGAAATAGCCCCTGATTTTCCAATAGGTAACAAGAAAAAAATTTCTAAGTTAATTCAAGAAATAGTCTGTGAAGAATGCTTATTTTCTTTAATGAGAAACAGTCCCTGCCCATCAAAGACTGTGTATTGTACTCCTGGGGATAGGACCAGCTCACATTATTAGAAAACAATGGAAGATAACTTTCTGTTTATGCACTTATTCAAGTGGTTCACATTCAGAATTGCAGGAGTTAGAAGGGAGAGATACGAGAGAGTTTGGAGTATGTAACTATATTAGTTATCTATTGCTGAATAACAACTTACCCCAAACAAAGTGGCATCAAACAACAAACATTTATAATCTCACAGTTTCTTTGGGTGAGGACCTGGGTGTAGCTTGGCTGGTCCAGTCTCTGGTGAGGTTGCCATCAAGCTGTCAGCTGGGCTGCCATCGTCTCAAGGCTCTGCTGGAGAGGATCCACTTCAAGTTCACTGATGTTGGAGCATTAGTGCCTCCTCGCCACATGGGTCTTGCCACAGGGCTGCCTCACAACATGGCAGCTGGCTTCTGCCAGAGCTAGCAACCTGAGAGAGAGCAAGAGAGAGAGAGAGAGAAAGCCCATAAATGGAAACCATAGTCATTTCATAACCTAATCTCGGAAGCAACATCCCATCCTTTCTGCCATCTTCTTTTCATTCCAAGTGGGTCAATCAATCCAGCTCACATCAAGGGTGTGAATATGAAGTTCACTGGAGGCCACCTTAGAGGCTGGCTCCCACAGTAACCAAAGGCAGTGTACCCAGAGCAGGGGTAGGCAAACTATGGTCAATCAGCCACCCATTTTTGCAAATAAAACTTTATTGGAACACACCAAACCCATTTGTTCCCATTGTCTAAGACTATTCTTGTGCTACAACAGCAGAGTTGAGCAGTTGTGACAAAGACTATGTGGTGCGCAAGCTTAAAATATTTAGTACCTGGTCTTCTACGGAAAAAGTTGCTGAGCTGTACTCTAGTGCAGTGCTTCTCAAAATTTATGTGCATGAGAGTCACCCGGAGATCTGGTTAAAATGTGGATTCTGATTCTGAAGGTGGGGCCTGAGATTTTGTATTTCTAACAAGCGCTGGGCAATGCTGCCGCTGCTGCTACACTTAGTAGCAAGGCTCTAGTGGACCTTGAGGGATGATCAGAGCGTGGGTAGGGCAGAGGGCCTTCCAGGCAGGGGGAAATAACATGAGAAAAGATTAGAAAGGGAAAAGACATGGCTTTTGGGTGAGAATAAGAATATTGGATGTCTAAAGTAGAGGACAAGGCCA
>JAQZBX010003407.1:0-53762 GCA_029593785.1 Cabassous unicinctus
TTTGAAAATTCTTAGAATTTTCTCTCTAAATATCGCTTCTTCCCATTTTTATGTGCTTTGAGGACACTATATTATTTTCCTAAAAGCTGAAAAATACAATGGGATGGCTTAAGCAATGAAAATTTATTGGCTCACAGTTTTGAGTCTTGTAAAGTACAACAAGGCCATGTTTTCTCCCACTGGCTGGCTGCCAGTGATCCTTGGTCTTTGCCTTTTAGGTCATATGGTAATGCACATGGCTGTGTCTTCTCCTTTCTCCTCTCTTCTGTTGACTTCTGGGTTCCTCTTGCATGTAGCTTTCTTTCTCCATGTCTAATTTCCTTTGCTTATAAAGACTTCAGTCATGGATTAGGGCCCACCCTCATTCAGTTTTGGTATACCTTACCTAATATCATCGAAGATCCTATTTACAAATGAGTTCACACACATGGGACCATGGATTGGAACCTGAACATGCCTTATGTGAGGGAAATGATTCAATCTCCAACAGTCCACTCTCTGGCCCCCCAAAAGATATGTTCTTCCCACATGCAAAGTACATTCATTCTGTCAAAACATCCTAATATCCTTAAATCATTTCAGTAAAAAGGCTAAGAACAAAATTTCGTCAAAATCATCTTTGGGTGTTGTAGCAGTTTTATATTATTTATGAATTCCAAAAAGAAATATAGATTATGTTTGTAAACTGGTCGTTTCCTCTGGCATGATAACCCTTTGATTGTATTAGATTCAGCTGAGATGTCTGATTAAATTATGCTAAGTTTAGGGCTCTGATCCAACCACATCATTAGAGTGCTACTCAGTGTCAAGTCCCAGCCCCCTTGGGGATAAAACAGACACTCACATGGAAGTAAACACAGAGAGAAGAACACAGAGGAAGAGAGATGACTCATTAGACAAGATCCTGTGGCCCCAGGTAAAGAGACGAGCCTTGTGCCAGCCTGCAACTGAGATCAGAAGCAGCTGAGACCACAGAGCCTTAAAAGGGAAGAAGGAAGGCTGAACCCTCGCAGACATCACACGTCATCTTGCATCAACACATGGCAACAGACTCTGGGTGAGAAAGTACTTCCTATAGTACCTTGAGCTGGACTCTTTAGGGCCTTATGACTATAAATGTCTACCCCAAATAAATACCCTTTATAAAAGCCAATAGAGTTCTGGTACTTTGCATCACCTCCCTTTGGCTGGCTCATACAGGTGCTGTCCGTGCTGCAGCAAAATTCTTCTCCAATGGACCTGTGAAACCTAGAGAACAAGTTACCTGCTTCCAATAAACACTGGTGAGACAGACATAAGATAAACATTCCCATTCCGGAAGGGAGAAACTAGAAGGAAAACAGGGATCATGTGTCCCAAACAAGTAAAATTCCCAGCAGTGTGAACTCCATTAGTTTGCAAGGCCTTAGAATAATTTGTGGATTGATATTTTGCCCTCTCTGTCTGCTGGAATGGCAGTCCCACCCCTTCCAAGTGATTGCTGTGGCCAGGCTGTCCCTAAACACTGTGATGAAAGCCCCACCCTCTGGCAATGATGGTCATGGTCTCCGTTGAATGTCAGTGCACAGGCCCTGCCATCTGTGAGCTTTGGGGTGGTGGCAATCTCCATGAAAAAAAGGGCAGAAGGCCTCCCTCCTCTGAGTGCAGTGGCAGGCCTGCCCCTTTCACAGAAATAACCTGAGATCCCTTCTGTCCTGATTTCAGCTTCTACGATTCTGCCCTTGAAGTAATTCTTCCTTTAATTTATTCCTTTTCTGTCACTTGAAGGTAATGCTTATGCTCATACAAATTTCTCAAAATAACTTATTGGCTTTGTGTTCAGTTCCAGGGTGTTCAAACCATCAGACAAAATAACATATGGCTGTGTCTTCTCCTTTCCCTCTAGTTTCTGTTGAATTCTGGGTTCTTCTCTTGCATGTGGCTTTCTCTCTCTATGTCAAATTTCCTTTGCATATATGGATTTCATCCATATTGAGTTAAGATCAACCCTCATTCAGTTTTGGCACACCTTTACTAATAACTCTTTGAAAGTACCATTTACAGTTGAGTTAACACCCACAGGAACAAGAGTTGGGAACTGAACATGCCTTTTGTGGGGCCATGGTTCAATTCCAGATAGACTTCAAACACAAGTATGTTAGATATTTTCAACACGTTCCCTGTTCTTTTAAACTCTTTTCTATACTTTTCATATGCTTTTCTCTTCCTTCATCAGTTTGGATAACTATTTCCCAACCAGAAGTGATTTTATTTCCTTTACCAATGTTATATTTGACAATGTGTAGGGAGAAAGTTTTGGTTTCCATTATTGAAGAAGATGATTTACGTGGCATCTAGTGACTATAGACTAGGGATACTGCTAAGCTTTCTAAATTTTACAAGACAGCCCTTATTCCAAAAGAAAATCTAATTATCTAGTGCAAAATATCAATATCCCTTGCCTTCCAAGACTGCTTTATTTCTTAAGCTCTTGCTCTTAAATATAACTATTGATTTTTTTTTCATGTGTTTGTTTCAGTTACATAATTTTTAAAATACAGTATCCCATTTTCATTTATTAAGTATATCCAAGTGCTCTGATAGATTTTAATTCAACTCTTTAAATTCCTAATCATCATGATAATTATAATTTAAAGCACATGTGTAATTTTTCCATTATCTGGTTCTCCAATGGTTCTATTTTTAATATGTGATGTTTCTGTTGGGTTTGGTCATTTATGGTCTTCTTAATGTCTGGTAATTTTTTATTAAGTGTGAGACATTTTATAGAAAAAATTGTAGAGATAATCTGAGTGTCTGAAAGACATATCATCCTTCAGAAATAATTTACTTCTGGTTTGGGAGCTATAGGGGTGCTTGTTCTCCCAAGTAACCTAAATCCAATAACAAACTTAAGTTCCTATGAAGTCTGATCTATTTCAGCTTTTTCAATATTCCTAACTTATACTGCCAGGGTTTGAATCATATCCCTCACAATAGGCCTGTTCAAGTCTTAACCCCTAGTCCTTTGGGTGTGAATTCATTTGTAAACAGGATCCTTCCTTTATATGCAAATGAAACTGGACACAGAAGTAGAAGCCAGCGACATAGAGAGAGATCATCATGTGATAGATGCAGAGATCCTCAAGGACTGTCAGCAAGTCAGGACCAGAACTCTACAGACTCCAGGAAAAAAGCTTGGCCTACAGATACCTTGATTTGAACTTGTAGCCTCCAAAACTATTAAATAATAAATTTCTCTTGTTTATAACAACCAGTTTGTGGTATTTGTCATAACAGCCCTGGCAAACCAAGAGATACACTTTTCAAGGTTTTAAAATAAAACATGGCCCAATTTATTAAAAGTTCGTTAGCTTCTTATGTTGGTCCTGCAGTATGGCAAACTTTGAATCCTCTCTTCCTTAATTTTTAGAATCAAGACTGCTTTAGAAAAGCACATCCAAGTATGAATTATATTTTACAATTTTTATGACCTTTCCTTATATTTTTGGTCCTCTAGGAGTTTCTTGTATTTACTGACTGTAAGAAAATAGTTTTCTTACAATTTTAGCACACAGACACAAATAGGTAAAAAGTTCTCATCTAGAACATTTTGCAAATTATTTGTTCATATAGCTAGATATCACATTTGTAATCAGTGTTAAATCATTCATCTTAAATAATTTAGGATGGAATATTTACAGTTTAGAATATATAGAAGTGTTTATAATAAGAGAGATACTGGAGTGAGGTTGTGATGTTCAAACCAAAATTTCTTTCCAGTAGTATAAATGGGAAGAGATGAAACTAAGGCTTAATGTATTCTAAAATTCAAGTCCTCCAAATGGTGGCATGGCATGTAAGCATTGCATATTTGTAGCCATATTTCTCATTGCTGCATCATATATGCCATCACTACAAAGACTTAAATTTAAACTTTTTCTCTTTATTACAAGTCTATTTGAGGGTCTGAAGAAATAATAGATAGGGCTATTTTTTGAACCTCAATTTTGGCATTAATCAAGGATAATGTATTTTTCTTATTAGTTTTTATTGCTTACTAACAGGCACTTCATCTTAGTCTCATACGGTTTCATGGAATATTTGGCCTGACAGAGCTGAGAATGTTACCAAAAAAATATAACATAGGACCCCCATTTTTATGTTGAGATACTTAAAAAATAATCAATTATGCTGATTTAAAGTGATTTTTGTTTAATCTATATTTTGTTTGAGATTTCGGAAAGCATTTATGTGGATCCCCAAACATTCTGATACAATATCCTTCCCATAAGAATCATTGCCTATCTCCTTTTATATATATGGAAAAGTAGACTATGTTAGAAACTCATCACTAGATGACAGCATCTGATAATTTTTTATTAAAAATATTGGATGGAATAAGTAGAAGTTATTTAATGCTCATATGCATTTTTTAATTATTTTTTTCTTTCATTTATAGCACTTACCATAGAAACCTAAATCTTATTCTTGTTCATTTCATCCCTGATGAATCTATCAACTTCATAGTTACACTCCCCTTATAATCACAGATGAGGACCCACACTTATAAATAAGAATCAAGCTATTTCCTGATCCTGAGATTTTCATTCATAAAACTCTAAAACTTCAAAATATGGATGTCCAGTAGCTACAAAGCCCAAATAATTTAGATCAAATGCACAAATTTTGAGACTTCCAAAGTTTTCTCTTAGTACATATTGATCATTCATTTAACCTGTGAAATCTAATTCAACACAAACTCTGGTCAATAACCTATGCACAATAACATGAAAAACATATTTGAATGCCAATATGAATGTGTTTATTGGATTGTAATCATTAAATTTATTATCCATTTGGGGCAGAAAATAAATTAGCATGATTTCCATCAGCAATGCTGTTATTACACTTGTATTCCGTTTAAATCATTAAATTCAGAGTATTTCAGAAGCAATTTATTAGCCTATGCTTGATGGGAAAAGATTGGGTAAGGAACTGGAGGTCAGAGACTAAGAAGATAGTTGTCATTGGATATAATGTAGATAATGGATCTCTGAGTAGACATTTGGATGACGTTGCTTACAAAGTATTGGAATTCAACAAATTGATCAATAGAAGATAAATCAATAGGTTGGCTGGTAACAAGATGGATGGAGGCTCTTGAGAACAAGGTAGATTGGACCTCAGAAACTGGATCTATAGCCTTGAGTAAAGAAGCCTTTCATTCCATAATTCTGAGATCTGAAACTACTCAATCTGCAGCTTGGTGAGCTGCAGCTTCTTGATCCATAACCCAGGGAGCAGCCTCTGCTGGAACCTAAATCCAGAGACCCAGAGTAAGTCATCTGGCATGGACTGCAAATCTTGTGATAGAAGCATGTCTGGCAGGGTCTGGACACCACACATGGTAATTGACAGCTGCTGGGCTCAGGGCAAATCACCTGACAGCCACAGTAGAGAGAGGAGCATAGCTGTCAGTGCTGAGAAACCAGAGATCAATGCTGCAGATCAGGTTGCTCGTGTAATAAGAGCTAGGGTAGCTTAGGAAGTCCTCAAGGTAGCCAGAGGATAAGTTTCCAGAGCAGTAGTTGGAAAACATGTTGACAGGAAAGGTGAGCTCATCTGAGTTTCTGTGAGAAGATTCTGAGGTTTAATGCCATCTGGTAGACTGAGTAATTCATATACTGTTATCAATGTTCGTAGAACATTACACTTTCATACTTCTGACATATGCACACCCTATTCTGCATTTGTGTAAATCATTAATCTTCTCTACAAATGTAGATCACTGAGCTTCTTATCTATTGTATTAACTGGTGCTACAATTGTGTTATCATAGCGTAAGGTCAATGAACATTCTTATATCAGAAATTCTAAGATTATTTGTCAATAATGCTCATCCTATCATGGTTAGGAAAGCCTTTCCTTTCTTCCATTTTATGGTTCTATGAGCAGCTGGTCCTTTGTTGCTTGGAGATATATTCTGTGACTTTTTATTGTGTCAAATGATCAGGGGCAGTTTTTATATATATAAGGTGCTTGTAATGATTGATTACACTTGTCACCTCTGATTCACATTCTCCAAATTTATTTTCCATCTATGACATAATAAGAGTGCTTCATGCTTCCAGTGGAAGGAGGAAAATATGGCTAGAAACAGAGAGGAAACAGACAGACATTTAAAGACAAATTGTTTTGAAGCAGTCATAAGAAGTCAATTTGTGCCTATGTCAAGAAATAATGGGGATAATTGAAATAACAAAGACACTAGGGGGAAGCGGGTGTGGCTCAGTGGATAGAGCCCCCGTTTACCATATGGGAGGCCCGGGTTCGCGTCCTGAGGCTTCCTTGTGAGGGCACGCCGGCCTGAGCGGTGCGGTGGGCTGATGCAGCAAGACCTCACAGCAAGGGGGAGATAAGCAGACACAGAGAAGATACGCAGCGAATGGACACAGCAGCACAAGCAGCAAGGGGGGGATAAATAAATAAAATAAATAAATCTTTAAAACAAAGACACTAGGAATAGAGAAAGAAGAGACAGGAATTTCTGGCATCTCTTCTAATTACTTTTAGCCTAAGTATTTAGTTTTTTGTTTTTTTTTTCAACTAAATGTCACTGAAAACAAATTGTTTGAGAACAAATATAGTTTATTGATTTTCACATATTGTCCTTTACTTCATCCACATTTTAGATGGTCCTTGGATTTTCATCCTAGAAGGATTCAGCTTTCCACTGGTGAGCTTTCCACTGCTCAGACTTTGAATGAGTTTTGTGGATTTTCAAATTCCATTCCCTTCTTATATTTTTTCCAAAAATTATAAACACATCTTTCTTTTATCTTTTTTGTTCATCATTTTATTTTTCCTTTGAATAACATAATCACTGATGCTCATTTCCAGTGGGGTCATCATGCTATGCAAACCTGTACTGAAATAAACACTAAGAGGAATTCTTCAGATTTAAATGTCTGGGAATGCCCAGCATGAGTTGGGCCCTGTTGAAGCTAAATAGTCATAAACACAGGTGGACTTAGTAGCAATCCATTGTAAATTAGAACTAGTTCATCTGGGAATGAGCGTGAGCAGAATGAGAAAACAACCTGCATGAGCAAGTAGCCCAGTCCCCTTGCTACCAACCAGAGTAACTGAATTTCCAATAATTCTCTGAATATAAGTACCTTTATACTTCTCTTCTATGTTCATATTATTTAATTTTCTCAACCTTTTCCTAATTCTCTCCTATATTAACTTGTTTTTCTGCTTCTCATATTCATTCTCATGTTTTATGAACTCTTGGATCTAGATTTCCTTATAGACTGAGACCTGTTGCTAAACCTTTATCTATTTTGAGTCTCTGTTTCCTTATATATAAAAAAATTGTAGTTCATCATGAATCTTCTTCATGATACTTACAGAAGCTTAAAAAATAATAGATTGGAAAGTTTTTTGAGCATTGCTTTTACTTCTATGTTAACATGCTACCTATATTAATATTTTATTATTTTCTGAAATACTTGACCAATAAAATATCAAAATGGCAATTTTTGAAAGAAAATCCACAGTTCTATTTTGAGATGGAAGTGAAACAATAATTTCCACTCATAAGAAAGGCATTTTCCAGCCATGTTTATTTGAATATTGGATACAAGAAGGTGAAACTGAAGCCATATAATCCTAATTAGTACCCACAAGGATAACTGGCATCTTCCTTTCACACATGGAAAGCAATGAAGACACAAAAGTACTCAGTAAGTTGAAGGGGTATGTTTAATTTTCCACCTCACATTGAATAAATCAAAGGAAGCTAAGCTTATATACACAGTTTTCCATGTAAGCTAATTTTTTTCTTCTTCTCAGTTGTATCTTCCAAGTTCCTTATTAATCTTGTCCTGTCAATAAACTTCAATACTGTTCCTGAGATAGACTCACATAAAGTCTATCCATGCTAAGAAAGGACCTCCAGAAAATTTGTGTTTAATAGAGAAAAAATATCTAAAATCTCCTTCCCTGAAGTTTGTTCAAATCCACCAATCTCTTATTTTTTCAAAGTTTGCTCCCAGAGTAACAGTAAACAAAAACTATATTCGTCAAATCCAACACAAAACAAAACTTAGATAACAAAGAAGTAATGATAATATAACAGCATATATGGATGGTAGAACCAATGAGTTTATTAGATTATATCCATTTGTTGTTATATCGAGTTTGTGGATAAAATACTTTGACAAGAATTCTACTAATTCATCCTGTATTTGTTAACATTAAGTTATTATTTCTTAATATAAATTTCATTAATTTATCTAACATTTCACTCTATGAGTTAATTAATTCCATTAATTAATCTAGTGGATTAATTCATTAAATTCATCATATGTTCCATTTTTTTGGCCAGTGCTTGACGGCTAGAGAAAATGTGAAAAGTGGTTGATTAGAGAGTATACAGAGAGTTGTCTCTGGAGATAATGACAATGATGGAAGCTCTGATTAGGCACTAGAGTATATTGCTGAAAAAGTCTGGAAACTCAAGTTGATGAAATTGAAGCCAGATCCCCAGGTTGGTGTGTAACAAGAGGACCTGTAGGTCGCATGGACAAATACATTGGGTGGGAATATCCAGATCCATAATCCAAGGAAGAAAAACATTGGACTCCTTAACCCATGGATCTGAAGTCACTGGATCCACAGACCAGAGAAAAGCAAAACTAGGCCCACAGCCCAGGAGCAACAGCTTCTTGGTCCATAGGCCATCAATTCATAGCCCAGAAAGCAGCCACTGCTGGAGCCAATCCCAGAGATACCCAGTGACAGTTTGAAGCTTTTGAGGACCCCAGCAAATCATATCCTCAGGGCCAATCCTTTCTTGTGCTTGCAAACATGTTGTAGGTAGGAACTTTTGAATAAGTTACTTCAATTAAGGACTTTTGATTTTAATGCATGATACAGGATGGTTCTTAATCCTCTTAAAAGAGTCATTTATTAATGGAGGAATAAAAGCTGCAGATGCATAAATAAGCTACAGAGACAAAGAAAAGTTCCTGGCTGTTGGGAATGGAGGCCCTGGGGGCCAGAAGATGAAACAAGGCCTAGAGGAGAGTGGAGAGACAAGCAGATTCTACAATATTCTTGATCACCAACAGCTGCAATTTCAGAAAAAGGCATACTATGGTGATGCCTTGATTTGGACACTTTCACGGCTTCAGAGCTGTAAACTTATAAGTTAATAAATCCCCATTGAAAAAGCAAACCCATTTCTGGTATGTTGCTTGGCAGCCTTTAGCAAACTAAAACAGAAATTGGTACCAGGAATATGGGATGTGTGCTGCTATGCAAACACCAACAATTTGGGAATGGTTCTTTATATGGGTAAGGGAAAGATTTGGAAAGAATTGTGCGAAGCTTGATAGAAAAGGCCTAGTTTGCTTTGAAGAGAATGTTGATAGAAATATGGATGCTAAAGATACTTCCAATGAGGCCTTATAAAGAAATGATGAGTGTGTCATTTCAAACTGGAAGAAAAGCAATCCTTATTTTAAATGGCAGGGATCTTGGCAAAATTTTATTCTGTTAGATGGAAGGCAGAATTTGAAAGTGATGAGCTACGATATTTTGCTAAAGAAATTTCAGAACTAAATGTGGAAAGTATGCATGGCTTCTCCTTGGGGCTTATAGTAAAACGTGAGAGGAAAGGGATAAACTGAGAACTGAACTTCTGGGCATAAACAAACCAGAAAGTGATGTCTTGGGAAATTCTGAGCTTCCAGAAAACAAGTCCCCAGAGAATGGTACAATTTAAGAGTGATTACAAACTGTTGGGGATTGAAACATATCTCCCTTAGAAGAATGTTCAGGTTCCAACTACTGCTCTGGTAGATGTGAACCCATTTGTGAATAGGACCTTTGAAGACATTATTAGCTAAGGTGTGCCCAAACTCAGTGGGTGTCCACTTTAATCCAGTGTGGCTAAAGTCATTATGAGCAAAGAACGTTGCACACAGAAAGAGAAGTCATGAGAGAATTAAGAAGCTGAAAGAGAATGGAATCCAAAAGAGGAAGGTAAAGACACTACCACGTGCATTTCCATGTGACAGACAAACCAAGGAACCCCAAAGATTGCTGGCCAGCCAGGAGATACCAACCCTGGAAGGAGATAAGTCTCTTAGCTGCTGAAACCATGAGCTAATTAATTCTTGTTATTAATTCAACGCATTGCCATTTGTGCTAAAAAATGTAGGCTCATAGAAGTGATATTGTTTTTAAAATTAAAAATTTATCAACATTTAAAAAATGGGAGATTTCATAAAGATATACTGAGTCTCCTACTGTAAGAGATGACCTCCAAACATTAAGTTGTAGAATTCCATCCTTGGATTTACAATCTAATTTTTCACATTGGTGATATGTGGAGTCAGCATATTCTCATCTATAGATTTTAGATCCTACTTTGCCACCTGGCCTAATTACTTTTCTGGAAATTGTCACTCAGCTCATTACTAATCAGCCTGAGGATTCAAATTCAATTAATCATCTTGATGAGGAGCCAGATACTCAAAAACCATTATTAGAATAGTAAGATTCATGTCATCAAATGATATCTTATATTTATTAACCATAAAATATTTCTGCTACATTTAGCCAACATAGATTAGGAGTTATTTGTATATAAGAAAATAGCAAATGCTTCAATTGAAGAAGGGTGCTATGGTTTCCTCATTGAAATGTTATTACATGCAACACTAAAGCAAAATTCTATTTGAAACACTTCCTTGGTATTTTTCTCAAGAAATGTGTTTGCTTTACATTAAAAAAGGAAGAGAAATTTTGTAAGTTTCAAAGAAGCATATTTAACTAGATATCCATATATTTATTTTCCCTATTAAAAATCCGTTTTGTGTCCTCACTACTTCCCAATTAAGAAATGGGATTTTGAGATAAATATCTATATAATACACCTTTGCTATTAATTTCTGTATTAATGAGCAACATTGTAAAAAGTTCATTCATTTTTGTAAAAATTAAGTTCTTCTTTCATGTTAACTACAGTTATTGATGCTTTCTAAATTCTATATCCAAGAGTAAAATTTTTAAGCATGGGTAAGAAAAATTAATATTGTAAGGTAGCTGAAGACATTTATATTTACATTTATAGTTATATTTTCTGATCTATCATTTGTGATATTGGTTCTCTGTGTTTCATCAGACTTCCAGAGGATTATTATTTTTATTAGGCATTTCATAGAACCACCTTCTGTTATTGCGAATCTTCTCTATGGAATGTTTTTTCTCAGTTTGATTTATTCAGGATCTCATCTTAATTTTATCCATAACTGTAATTTCTTTGGATTAATTTGCTTTACTTTTGTTAACTTTTTAGATGCATGATTAGATCATTGATAAATATTCAATTTCTTCTAAACAAAGTTTTAACTGTATCACAAATTTCTTGATACATATTTTATTTTCATGCCTGTATAAGATTCTAAGAAATATAATAAACACTCATATACCCTTCACATAGCTTCACCAGTTGTTACCATTGTGCCACAATTTTCTTAGCTCTTTCAGTATGTATCATTTTTAATTTAAAATTTGATTGAGGTAAATGTAGATTCATATTTAGTTGTAAGAAATCCCTTGTACAGATTTACCAGTTTCTCCCAATGGTAAAATAGTGTAAAATTACAGTACAGTATCAAATATTATAGACATTGATACAACCCACTAATCTTATTCAGATATTCACAGTGTAACTTGTAAACATTTGTGTCCATGGTGGGTCTGGAAGGGGGTGTCAAATTAGGTATAATTTTATTAGCTGTGCAGATTCATATTTTTACCATTACAGTAAAGGTACTGAGAAGTTGAAGCAATGCTAAGATCCCTCAATTTACCATTTTAAAACCACACCTTCTCCCCTTCCTTTTCTTCCATAATCTTTAGCAACCAAAAATCTCTTCTCTATTCCTAAAGCATTTTTATTTCAAAATTGTTATATAAGTGGAATCATACAGTATGTAACCTTTTAGCTTTGGCTTTTTCACTCAGTATAATTCTGTAGTGACACATCCAAGTTGTTCTCATTAATCTGTCCCTTTTTTAGTGCTGAGTAGTATTCCATGGTATATATGAACCACAGTTAGTTTAGCAATTCAGCTATTGAATGACATTTAAGGTCATTCCAGTTTGGGGCTATTACCAGCAAAATAGCTATGAACATTGGCTTACAGCTTCTGTTTTGAACATAAGTTTTCATGTCTCTTGAATAAACACCTGAGAGTACAATTGCTAGGTCATTTGGTCATTGAATATTTAGTTTTGAGTGACCCTGCTTCTCCACATCTTTGCCAGCTTTAGTTGTTGTCACTATAATTTATTTTAGCCATTTTCATATATGAGTAGTGATATCTCATTGTTTTAATGTGAATTCCATAATGGCTAGTGATGGTGAGTATCTTCTAATTCAGATATTTGCCATTTGTAGATCTTTGTTGAATTGTCTATTCATGCCCTTTGGCCATTTTCTAACTGGATTTTTTTTTCTCGTATTTGCTATTGAGTTTTGAGACTTCTTTATGTATTCTATATACTGGTCCTTTATCACATGTGTGTTTTGCCTATATCCTCTCCCAGTCTATACTTTGTCATTTCATAGTCTTCCCATGAGCATTCTTACAGGGCCATTTCTGGGATCCCTATTCTATTCCGTTGATCTACATGTCTGTCCCTCCAAAATCCCAAACAGTCTCCATGACTGTAGCTGGATAGCAGGCCTTAAGATCAGGTAGAATGTTTCCTCCCACTTTATTCTTTTTTTGTCATGGTTGTTGTAGATATTCCAAGGCCTGCATCTTTCATATACATTTTAGAATACATTTGTCACTTCCTACAGAAACCTTCCTGGGATTTAATAGGAATTGCATTAAACTTATAGATCAATTTAGGAGGAAAAGGCATCTTTCCAATCAAGGAACATGATCATTCTCTCCATTATTCACATCTTTTTTGATACCTTTCATCAGTATTTTGTAATTGTCAGATCCTGTAAATGTTTCTTTTAGTGATTCCCTAAGTACTTTATATTTTTGGTAGTGATTATAAATGGTATTGCATTTTCTCATTTTAATTTCTGCATGCTCATTTTCAGTATATACAAATACATTTGAGTTATGTATGTTCATTGTATAGCCTACATCTTGCAACCGTGATGCATTCATTTTTTTTAATTTTTATTTTTAAATACTTTGCAATTTTCAAAATACACAATCATGTCATCTACAAATACAAATAGTTTTATTTCTTCATTTCCAATCCATATCCCTCTTCCTTCATTGTTTTTGTTTTGCATATTTCAGTGGTACATTCCATAATTTTGTTGTGGCATGTTTTCATTATCATTCATTTCTAAATGTTTCCTAATTTCTTTCTGACAGTTTTTGAACACTAGGTTATTTTTAAGTATATTGCTTAATTTCTAAACGTATGGGGCTTTATTAGTTAAAATTTTGTTATTCATTTTCAACTTATTTGGACTTTGTCAGATAACATATCATTAATTATTTTAACTCTGTAAAATGTGTGTTTCAATTTTTCAATCAGCTTATGAGCAATTTTATGTGACATGGAATAATTTGAAGTGAATGTTTCAGAAGATTTTTGGTGCACTGTTCTATATATATCAATGAAGTCAAATTTGTCAAATTATGTTTATTGAACTCTTGGATATTCTCACAGATATTTGCTGATTATTTTAACAGTTACTAAGAGAGATGTTGAAGTCTCGTATTTTGTATGTTTAGTAGTGATTTTCACCTTTTATTTTGGTCAATTTTTGTTTTATTTACTTTAAAGTTCTTTTGTTAGTTGTACTCATAATTGTGTATCATCCTAATTAACCTTTGTTAATATGAAATGCACTCTTCATCTTCAGTAGTGCTACTTGTTTCAAAATATAATTTATCTTTTATAAGTTTAGCTACAACTCATAGCTTTTGCTTTCATGTTAAAATATTTTCTGTACTTTAATTTGTAAACATTTTATATCCTTCAATTTAAGTGTGTAATGAATAGTTATATTTTCTTTTTTACAAGCAATTTTTCACTTTTAATTTTGTTTTCTTTAGTTTATTTTTAGTATAATTCCTGATATATTGGCTTTTTTAAAAAAAATTTTTTATTTTTAAAAGCTACTTAGATTCCATAAATGTTACACAAAACATATAGGGATTCCCATATGTCCCACTTCCCACACCTCCCACAACCTCCCACATAAACATCCTTCATTAGTGTGCCACATTCATTGCAATTGATAAACACATCCTGGGGCTTTGCCATTAAACATGGACCATAGTTCACATTGTAGTCTACAGTCTCTCCCACACAGTTCTGCATGTTATGTGATGATATAAAATGGCCTATATCTGTTGTTGCAGTGTCACTCAGGATGACTCCCAAGTTCCAAAAAAGTTCCCCTATTACAACTGTTTTTCCCTCTCCCTACCCCCAGAGCCTCCAGTGGCCACTGGCTCCACATCAATGTGGTCATTTCTTCCATTTCTAGAATCACAATATGTCTATAGCAGAATACCAGTAAGTACACCCTAGTTCTTATCTCTTCCCCCAATCCTGAGGATTCTGGGATGGTGATGTCCACTTCACCTCCAATTGAAAGGGGGCTTATATCCCATGGGAAAGATGGATGGGACTATCCTGCCTGCAGGAAAAGACTTCCTCTGTTCCTTGGGAAGGCCATTGTCCATCATCATCTCCCTGCCAGTTGTCCTGGGTGAGTCCAATGAGCTATAGAGTAGGTATTGCAGCTCCACTGAGGTTCCAGGCCCAGCTGGCACATGGACAGCCCAAAGACTCAAGTCTCTGGACGTACACCTACCAACTCCAGAACCAAGTGTAGGTTTAAATAGAAGGGACAGATGAGCCATGTGCAGGGAAGACATAATTGAGTCCAACTCTGTCACTCTCAGGAGCACAAACTTCAAAGTAGGGCCCACTGGCAAGGCACCAAACTCTGGAGCTATCCGCCCTGACCACAGGACCTGGGTGTCTCCAGAACCCTCAGGATCCCCATTTTTGGGGGGATGGTATCCACTTTGGAAGTCTATGAAAGCCTGCTGAGATGTGCATAAGCGTTATCTCTGGGATGATCTACTGACTCACTTTGAAGTCTCTTAGCCATATAAACTCATTACTCTTTACCTTTTCCCCTTTTATTCGAGGTCTTTTACCAGCTGCATTGTTAGTTAGTGCTTGGTAGCATTCCCTTGGTGCCAGGAAGGCTCATCCCCGAGAGTCATGTCTCATGCCGGGGGGAAGGCAATGCATTCATATGCTGAGTTTGGCTTAGAGAGAGGCCACATCCAAGCAACAAGGAGGTTCTCAGGAGGCAACCCTTAGGCACCCTATAGCAATAGGCTAAGTTTCAATTTCAAGAGCAAAGACTAATAAGCCTAGTCATCAAAATCAAGGGCCCATCAGTGGATCATCCTCCTTCGCAGTCACTGCCCCTACACAGGGGAGACTGTTACTGCTCCCTTAGAGAATGTGGTAGAGCGTTCCAGGATGGGAATTCAGTATTCTCTCATTTATTGTGTGAGTCTCCACCAACCATGACAATGCCCTGAGAATATTTTTTTTTTTTTGTAAAATGATATATAAATACATATGCATATATGTGCATTTGTTTACATAAATGTTATTTGTTATATATATATATATATATATACATATTTTTTTAAAGGTGTCTAGATTACCTAAATATTACTCAGAAATTACAGGGATTCCCATGTTCCCCACCGCCCACACCTCCAACAACATCCCACACAACCATTCCTCATCCGTGTAGTACAACACCCACAATGGATATACACATCCAGGGGCCTTGCCACCGAGCATAGACCACAGTTCACATCACAGACCTCTGGGAATATTTGAACATTTTTATATACCTTATATGCATGCTCAGGAGAACTTCCACCCATGCATCCTATGTCCCTAACACCCCACACCAATGATCTTCCCCTGCCCCAGTTGTAACCCTTCTGTGAACCAAAACTTCTTCAAAGATGAAGCCATTACAATAGCTGAATACAATTAATAGGAAAATGAAATAATAATAAGATTAAATATAAGAGATAAAATACATAAAACTTTAAAAAAATTAAAAATAAAATAAAATTAAGATTGGGATATTAAAAGAATGAAAAATATTTAAAAAAATTTTTTTTTGACATTTTGCTATTCATCACTGTAATATCTGATGTCCTGTCTGTACCATGGTACCTTCCCCCACTCATTCCTCAGTGTCTTACTAATTTTCATTTTGTTTTCAAAGAAGTTTTAGGTCACAGCAAAGTCACACACAGAATACAGGAGATTTTCATATACCTAACATCCTTCCCCTTTTCTCCCCCCCAAATTAATACCTTTTTACATGTGGGCGGCAGCTTTGTTATAACTGATATACAAATAGTGAAACAAAGCTACTAAACATGGTCAAAGGTTTACACTACGGTTTACACTTTAGACAGCACACTTTTACAAATTTTGATGATATTCACCATGCCCTGTGTCCATCACTGTGAGATCATGCAGAGCAATTCCATTGACCACTAAATACCCTCTGTTCGATCCATTCTATTCCTCCCTCCCCATCCCCCCAGGGTCCACGGCAACCCCCTGGCTTGACTCTTTGGATGACAAGATTCATAGTTACATGCAACAAGACTGAGGTCTTGACACACTGGTCTTTCTTCCCCTATTAGGAACTGCACTTGCTCTTGAGAGACTCCCACCTGTCTATTTCTGCACAAATTGGTCCTCCCGAGGATGGGAGTCCAACTCCTTCCCTCTCATTATGTGGGTCTCCACCCACTGATAACAACACATTATGACAAAATGATCACTCACATACTTCCTAGAAACCTGGTCCAGGTGCTCCCTGTTCCGAATGTCCCTCCATCCAACACACTAACCCAGTAACCCTTCCTTGTCATATTACCATAAGATCATTCCCAACTTTGTACTTTCAACCACATACCTGCAAATCCCCAGTGTTCACCTGGTCCCTCTCCCAGTACCCTGGACCTTCTAACCCATCCTTCCCAATCTACCTACCTGTCAACCATGCACCTCCCAACCCAATAGTATCACTACCCTCCCTGTCCTATCCCTTCAATACACAACTACACTTTTTCACCTTACCATAGATTATGTCCATATGAGTGATGGCTCACAATCTTCTTCTCTCTTTCTATTTCTTGTAAACCTATCTTCCAGACAATAGCGCTCTGAGACCGCTCAATTTCCTTAATTCATATCAGTGAGGTCATGTACTATTCATTCTTCAAGCCTGGCTTGCTTCACTCAGCATAAGGTCCTCAAGATTCATCCATGTTATCCCATGTGTTAACACTTTATTCCTTCTTACAGCTGAGTAATATTCCATTGTATGTATATACCACATTTTGTTTATCCATTCATCTGTTAAGGGGCACCTGGGTTGATTCCAACTTTTGGCAATAGTGAATAATGCCACTATGAACATGGGTGTGCATATATGTGTTCATGTCTTTGCTTTCAAATCTTCTGGGTATATACCCAACAGTGGAATTGCTGGATCATATGGAAGTTGTAGAGTTAGTTTTTTGAGAAATCACCAAATTGTCCTCCACAATGGCTTGGTCTTTCTACATTCCCACCGTCAGTGGATGAGGGTTCCCCTTCCTCCACATCCTCTCCAACACTTATAGTTTCTTTAATAACCGCCATTCTAATGGGTGTAAGATGGTATCTCATTGTAGTTTTGATTTGCATTTCCCTAATAGCCAGCGATGCTGAGCATCTTTTCATGTGCTTTTTAGCTATTTGTATTTCTTCCTGAGAGAAATGTCTTTTTAGGTCACTTGTCCATTTTTTAAATGTGTTGTTTGTCTTTTTATGTTCAAGGTATAGGATTTCTTTATATAGGCAGGATATTAGGCTCCTATCAGATATATGGTTGCCAAACATTTTCTCCAATTGGGTAGGCTGCCTTTTTACTTTCTTGGTAACATCCTTTGAGGTGCAAAAGTTTTCAGTTTTGAGAAGATCCCATTTATCTATTTTTCCCTTTGCTTCTCATGCTTTGGGTGTGAATTTCATGAAAACATTTCCTATTACAAAGTCCTGTAGATTCTTCCCTACATTATCTTCCAAGGTCTTTATAGTCTTGGTTCTTATATTTTGATCTTTGATCCATCTGGAATTGTTTTTTGTATAAGGTGTGAGATGGTATTCCTCTCTCATTCTTTTGGATATGGATATCCAGTTCTACAAGAACCATTTGTTGAAGAGGCCATTCTCTCCCAACTGAGTGGGCTTGGTGGGATTGTCAAATATCAGATGACTGTATATGTGAGAATCTATAAGAGAACTCTCAATTCGGTTCCATTGGTCTGTATATTTATCCTTTTGCCAATACCATGCAGTTTTGACCACTGTAGCTTTGTAGTATGTTTTAAAGTCAGGTAGTGTGATATCTCCTACTTCATTTTTCTTTTTCAATATGTCCTTGGGGATTTGGATTCCAAATAAATTTTGTAGACAGTTTTTCTAATTCATTGAAAAATGCTGTGTTGATTTTTATTGGGATTGCATTCAATCTGTAGATTAGTTTGGGTAAGATAGACATCTTAATGAAGTTTAGTCTTTCTATCCATGAACAGGGAATATTCTTCCATTTATTTAAGTCTTCTTTTATTTCCTTTAACAGGGTTGTCTAGTTTTCTGTATATAAGTCCTTTACATCTTTAGTTAAATTTATTCCTAGGTATTTGATTCTTTTAGTTACTATTGTAAATGGTATTTGTTTCTTGATTTTCTCCTCAGATTGCTCATTATTGGTATACAGAAATGTTACTGATTTTTGAGCATTGATCTTATAGCCTGCGACTTTACTGAACTTATTTTTAAGTTCTAGAAGCTTTGTTATAGATTTCTCAGGGATTTCTATGTATGGGATCATGTCATCTGCAAATAGTGAAATTTTTACTTCTTCCTTTCCACTTTGGATGCCTTTTACATCTTTTTCTTGCATCAGCGCTTGAGCAAGTACTTGTAACATAATGTTAAATAGGAGTGGTGATAGTGGGCATCCTTGTCCTGTTCCTGATTTTAGAGGGAAAGCTTTTAGGATTTCACCATTGAAGATGATGTTAGCTTTGGGGTTTTCATATATACCCTTTATTATGTTCAGAAAGTTTCCTTCTATTCCTATCTTTTGCAGTGTTTTTATCAGAAAAAGGTGCTGTATTTTGTTGAATGTTTTTTCTGCCATCTATAGAGATGATCATGTGATTTTTTTCTTTCAATATGTTTATGTGGTTTATTACATTGATTGATTTTCTTAAGTTGAACTATCCTTGCATACCTGGGATGAAACCCACTCGGTCATGGTTTATAATTTGTTTGATATGTTGTTGAATGCAATTAGCAAGTATTTTGTTGAGGATTTTAGCATCTAAGTTCATTAGAGAGATTGGTCTGTAATTTTCCTTTCTTGTGGCATCTTTGTTTGGCTTTGGTATTAGGGTAATGTTGGCATCATAGAATGAGTTAGGCAATGTTCCTTCTACGTCTATTTTTTGGAAAAGCTGAAGCGGGATTGGTGCTAGTTCTTTTCAGGATATTTGGTAGAATTCACCCGTGAAGCCATCTGGTCCTGGGCTCTTCTTAGTTGGGAGGTTTTTGATGACTGAGTCTATCTCTTTACTTGTAATTGGAATGTTGAGTGCATCAATTTCTTCTTTCATCAATGTAGGCTGCTTGTGAGTTTCTAGGAATTTGTCTATTTCCTCTAAATTATCATTCTTGTTGGCATATAATTTTTCAAAGGCATCCTCTTATGATACTCTATTTCTGTGGGGTCAGTTGTGATATCCCCTTCCTCATTTCTTATTTTGTGCTTCTTATTTCATCTGCTCTCTTTTCTCCTTTGTTAGTCTGGCTAAGGGTTTCTCCATTTTATTGATCTTCTCAAAGAACCAGCTTTTGGTTTTGTTTATTTTTTCTAGTGCTTTCTTATTTTCTATTTCGTTTAGTCCTGCTCTGATCTTTGTTATTTCTTTCTTTCTACTTTCTACTTTGTTGTTGCTTTTCCATTTCCTCCAGGTATGCAGTTAGGTCTTCAATTTTAACTCTTTCTTCTCTTTTGATACATGCATTTATGGCTATGAATTTCCCTCTCAGTACAGCTTTTGCTGCATCCCATAGGTTTTGATATGTGGTGTTGTTGCTTTCATTCATTTCAAGATAGTTACTGATTTCCCTTTGAGATTTCCTCCTTGACCCACAGTTTGTCTAAGAGTGTGTTGTTTAACTTCCATATCTTTGCCTAATCTGGTTCTCTGGGCCTTACTGATTTCAATTTCATTCCATTCTGGTCAGAGAAATTACTTTGTATAATCTCAATCTTTCTGAATTCATTAAGAGCTGTTCTGTGGCCTAGCATGTGGTCTATCTTGGAGTATGATCCATGTGGACTTGAGAAGAATGTGTATCATGCTGTATTTGGGTTTGGTGTTCTGTATGTGTCTATTAGGTCCAGATCCTCTAATGTATTATTCAGAGTATTTGTTTCCTTGTTGATTCTCTGTCAAGATGTTCTGTCTAATGGTGATAACGGTGTATTAAAGTCCCCCACTATAATTGTAGAGGCATCTATATCTCCACTTAGTCTTTCCAGTGTTTGCCTCATGTATTTTGAGGCACCCTGATTAGTGCTTAAATGTTTATGATTATTCTTTCTTCTTGAAAGATTACCCCTTTTAGTAATATATAGTGTCCGTTTTTGTCTCTTACAATAGTTTTGCATTTAAAGTCTATTTTGCCCAATATTAGTATGGCTACTCCCACCCATTTTTGGTTATTGTTTGCTTGTAAAATTGTTTTCCAGCCATTCACTTTCAGCCTTCTTGAATCTCTGGGTCTAAGGTGGGCTTCTTGTAGACAACATATAGATGGGCCATATTTCTTTATCCATTCTGCCAATCTGTGTCTCTTGACTGGTGAGTTTAATCCATTAACATTCATTGTTTTCTTTAGTTTATTGTTAGTATAATTAGTGATATATTAGCATTTAAATCCACCATTTTTATCCTTCTATCCATCTTGTATCATAAATAGATCTCATATATAGATTTATCTTGTCTCATCTATGTTTTTTTTTCCTAATTTTTTTTACTTCATTCAAATTTACTGTTTTTTTTTATTATTCTTTTTCTACTTTATCCAACTAACTTATAACACGTTATTTTATTATTTACTTACAGATTACCCTAAAGCTGCACTGTCCAATAAAGTAACCACTAGTTATATGTAGCAGTTTTAATGTACATTAATAACTAAATTAAAATAAAAAAATATGTTCCTCAGTCACATTAACCACATTTCAAATGCACAATAGATACATGTGGCCAGTGGCTAATTTGGAAAACATAGATATAGAATGTTTTCATTATGGAAGAATGGTATATTGGACAGTGCTGCCTTAGAGACTACAACATGCTTTATTGATTTTCTAATATGTATTAATGCTTTGACCACTTCATATATGTCTTCGTTTGCCAGAGGGCTGCTGATACAAAGTATCAGAAATGGGTTGGCTTTTATAATGGGACTTTTATTAGGGGAAACTCTTATAGTTCCAAGACTGTGAAATGTCCAAATCAAGGTACCATTTGAGATGTTTTTTCACCAGTCAGTTATTGGTGATCCTGGCATCTGGCCACATGGTGAGGGCAAGATGGTGGTTTGGCTACTCTCTCTCTACATTCTCCTGGAGGTCAGCTATGGTCAATCAGATAACTCACCCTGGGCTTCTCTCCTTGAGCCTCTTGGGGCTTCTCCAGTTATAGATGAACCTGGAATCCTTTTTCTACTTTTTCCTTTCTCTCAAATGGCCTGATCAAAATGGTGACCTCCTTTCTCTATGTCTCTCTGTGTTCAGTTCTCAGTTTATATAAGAACCCAGCCAGAGGGCTGAGGCCTAGCCTGGGCAACACCTAACTGATGTAAAACAATCAAAAGTGATCTAATCAAGTGATTTAATCAGCGTCCCTTAAATGAGTCTAAACAAAAGGCCCCTCACACAATAGGTTTCCATACACAAGAAGCTTAAGAACATAATTTTCTGAGATCCACAAAAGACACAAACCAGGACAGTATACAATACAAGAACATAAAAAATCTTTAAGGCTATTTGTCTTTATTCCAATTCATGTGGTACTGTAATAATATTTTCTATATTTTATATCCATGTATGACTGTGTATGTTGATGTATATTTGATCCTGTATTTTTGCAGTCAATACTTGTTTAATTAACCCAATATTTTTAATATTCTTCATTTCTTCTTGCCTCATTTTGCCTTATTCTGGCATATTTTGCTTTTTATCTTTTTATTTCTAAGCACATTAATTATAGCTATTTTAATGTCTAGGTCTAATATTTCCATTTCTGGACCTCTTGTGAGTCTATTTCTATTACATATATATCTTTTAGATTAGATTATTAATTTAACTTCTTGATATGTGATAAATTTACAACTAGCAGACTATTTTTATATCTGTGTCTGTCTGTATCTGTATATCTCTCTGTATGCCTTTATCTATTTTACACCTATATCTATATCTACATCTATATCTACATCACTTATGTATATCTACCTATAGAAAGAATTTGATGATGAGTGTGCTGTTATCATTCTCCAAGGATTTGTTTATGATGTGCACAGGGTAGGGCCATACACCATTCTCCAATCAAATATTGAAATTATTTGGATATGAATTTAAGGCCCTAGTAAAGGATGAATATATGTGGTTCATCTCTAACCTAAGGGACTATTTTTCAGTGTACTAAACAGTTTTTGCCCAAATCATTAGACCTGTCTAAACTCTATTTGCACCCCCAGTCTGCAATCCTCCTCAGCTTCTCAGACATTGTGTTTGTATTCAAACCACGCTTATGCTAAAAGTCATCACATATTTATGAATTTTTAAAATCTCTCAGATTTGGGCCCTGATAATTTCTCTTTTGTGTCTAGTTTTCTACATATCAGTAAGACATTACTTCTAAATTATTTATTCCACTAATGCCAGTTATCTCATTTGTAACTATATTAATCTTTATCTCAATACCATTTATGTACAAATTTAAGATTCAGACCTAATTATTGGATTGAAAGTTTACTTTATAAAATATATGAATAACTAGAATAAGATAGAAACTGATGTAAGTGTCCACTCTCAAGGCTGTTTAACTAGTTTGGCTGGGAGGGTATGAAAACAGGAATTGTGATTTACAATCTAATGTCTCTAAATAAGGGACTAAAGGCTGCACATCAAATACTGTTAGCTATATTGTCATTACCTCACCATATAGTATCTCCTAATATTGTACCTTAACTAAATTTCCAATCATTCCTTGAATACAGGTTATTTTAAATCCTTTCTGTTTTGCTTATTCCATTTCATCTTCCATACTTTTACTTTCCTCCCTTCCAATGCTCCTTCTGTCTTTGTAATTAAAAATAGTCCCCACCTTTTAAGATCTCATGGAAATTGATTTCCTTATATGACTGTAGTATTGCAAAACTCTAATTCTCTTTAAGTTAATATTTTCTTCCATTTGATTTTAATTTATATTGGGTATACTTCTCTAAAGGCTGTTGGACTAAGAAATGGGTGGGACTACATATTGAATATTATTTTAATTTTTTTCCATCAAATTTAAGTTCCTGGAATGAGTGTAGCTCAGTGGTTGAGTGCATGCTTCACATGTAAGAGATCCTGGGTTCAATCACTGGTACTTTCTAAAAATAAATCTGCAAAATTTATTAGGTTCCTTACCAAAAGGCTATGTATCTTAGCACTTTACTAATTTGAAAATACTTGGCCTTTGTAAACAGAAAATATTACCACAAAAAAAGAAAATAAAAGAAAATAACTTGTGTCTCTAATATATTGAGATACTCATACATGTGGTCATGTATGGTGATTTAAAAAGACAATTATATTCAGCTTTATTTAGTTTTAATCTTGGGTTACAATAAAGGTGAAATCTCAACTTTATGATCTTAGATCTTTCACTTAAGTTTCATTGCATTCCTCATTACAGATATTAAGTAGATCATATTAATAATGCATCAGTGAGATTCAGGCACTTGATCACTTTTGCCAACAAATATCGGGTGACCTCAGTTGAAGTTATTTAAGGTCATACTTAATAATTTATTATTTGTCTTGTAGTAAAAATTGCTTTAATATAACTTTAATAATCAGAATCTAAATATTATTTTTGTTCTCTATAATCCTAATATATTTGTAAACTACACTACTGTCAGCATAGACACAAGTGGCCACATTTCTTAAGGAATCTATTTAATTCCAGATTTTGAGATTGTAGTCTATAAATGAATGTCATGAAATGGCCTTCAGTTTGAGTAAGAGATATATATCCAAAGACAAAAAGATATTAATCCAAAACCCCAAAATGCTAAGATTCCAAACCCATTTCCCTAGAGGCATATTGATCTTTTCTTAAAACCCCCTTATACTATCACAGCAAAAATACTAGTCAAGAAACAACTAACAACAAACCTAGCTGTATACCTGAATAACGAAGTTTTTTTTTATTAAAATGATCTGACTTTATATACAATTTAGAAAGATAAAACAAGAACATGAATTCCATCTTCAATGCAAGATTTAGACTTTATTTTGAATTAGTAATGTATTATAGTGTTTCAGACTAAGTCTATCAGTCAGTGTTTGAGGCCAGAGACAAGGCAAGAACTTGGTAATCAGATAATGAGGGTAATTCTTCCTGGAGATGATGAAAACAATAAAGGTTATGAGTAAAGACAATGGTAACATTAAATACAGAATTGTAAATGTAAGAATATTGGTAGAAGCTAGATCCACAGATTGGTCTATAACAGGAAGACTGGCAGGTCCTAGAAGCCAAGTAGATTGGGTGGAAGAGTCCTGACTTGTAGCCCAGGGAAGGGAAACCACAGACTGCGTAGCCCACAGGTCTGAAGCTACTGGATCCTCAGCCTAGTCAGCAGAAGCTTCTGGCTCCTAAGTTGCCTAGTAGGGGTTGAAGAGGATTGAGGTCCAGGGAAGGTAGCAGGATGTTTGGCAGGGGCTGGACACCGAACAAGCAGTTTGACAGCTGATGGGTTCATAGCAGTTCTCCTGACAGTCACTGTAGAGAGAGGATCCCAAATGGTAGGTGCTGGGATAGCAGAAGTCAGTGCTGTAGACCAGGTTGCTAGGATAGAAAGATCCCGGGCAACGCACGAACTCCCCAAGGGAGCAGGCTGAGAAGTTTCCAGGGCAGCAGTTGAAAGACATGTTGACCAGGAGAGGTGAGTGCAGCTGAGTTACAGTGGGAAGATTCTGATGTTGAATGTCACCTCTTGGACTGGGTCATTTATATACTCTCAGCAATAGGTGTGGTACTTTATAGGTCACTCTTTCAATATTTGGGCCCACTTATTTACATTTGTGTAACTCAAGAATCTTCTTTAAAATTGCAGTTAAGTAATTCCCTTCCACTTATATTTATGGGTGAACTCATTTTGTTTGTACAGCTCTAACTCAGTCAATTACATCTGTGTTACAAATACTCTGACTATCTGTAATTAATTCCTGTGTCACCATGGCCAGGAAAGCTCCTCATATTTTCTCTGGCCATGATTGCTTGTGCATCTGCTCCTGTTTTTAATGAAGGATGCGTTCCTTCAAGGGTGGGGTTTGAAATGCAGTCATATATGTCAGTGGCTGAGAGGCTATTCATTGGTCTTGTTAAGAAACATTCTAAAGATTGTCGTCCCTCCCCCATTACACTATTTATTCTCATGTCTTTGGTGTAATGTCTAAGAATCTCTTGCCTAATACAAGGTCCTAAAGATATCCCTCTATGTTTTCTTCTAAGTGTTTTATAATTTAGCTCTTATATTTAGGTTGTTGATATATTTTAAGCAAATTTTTACTATAGTATGAGGTAAGTGTCCACTTTTATTCTTTTTGCATGTGTATAT
Source organism: Cabassous unicinctus (assembly GCA_029593785.1). NCBI lineage: Eukaryota > Metazoa > Chordata > Mammalia > Cingulata > Chlamyphoridae > Cabassous > Cabassous unicinctus. The sequence continues at coordinate 26,074 of JAQZBX010003407.1, forward strand.
CTTGTTTTCTTAGCATCATTTGTTTAGACACAATTCTAAACCCATTGAGTGGACTTGGCACCCTTGTCAGAATCAATTGGCAATGGAAATGGGAGTTTATAGAACTCTAAATTCTGTTCCATTGACCTGTATGTCTGTCCTTGTGCCAGTATGACACCATTTTGATTACTGTAGCCTTGAAATAATAAGGAATTGTGAGTCCTTAAACTTCGTTCCTCTTTTTCAAGGTATTTTTGGCTCCTTGTCCTACCAATTGAATGTGATGTTTAGCTTTTGGATTTCTCCAAAGTTAGCTGTTAAAATACTGATGGAGACCATTTTGAAACTATAAATGACTTTGGGTAGAATTGACACCTTAATGAGTTCCAATTCATGATAACAAGATATCATTTCTATGTATTTAGGTCTTCCTTAATTTCTTTCAACAAAGTTTGCAATATTCTGTATACAATTCTTACATCACTGGACAAATTTATTCCTAAATATTTTATTCTTTTAAAATGAAATATTTTTTTAAATTTTCTTTTCAGGATGTTTGTTGCTGTGGTATAGAAACATCACTGATTTTTGCATGTTCATCTTGTACCCCACAAATTTGCTGAATTCATTTTTTATCTCTAATAGCTTGCTCGTGTAGTCTTAGGAGTTTCTGTATATAGGATCATGTCATCTGTAAAAGGGATAATTTTACTTCTTCCTTTCAAATTTTGATGTCTTTTATTTCTTTACCTTTCCAAATTGCTTTTGTAAAACTTCCAATACAATGTTGAATAACATTGGTGACATTGGGCACTTATCTTTTTCCTGATCTTAGCTGTAAATGTTTTGATCTTGTGTATGATGTTAGCAGTGGTTTGCTCATGTAAGCCTTTTATTGTGTAAAAGATATTCCCTTCTATTCCTAGTTTCTGAGTAGTTTTGTTAAAAACAATGATGGATTTTGTTAAATAACATTTCTGCATCAATTGAAAAGATCACTTGTTTGTTCCCCTTCACTTTATTAATGTGGTGCATCACCATGATTGATTTTCTTAGCTTGAATCCCACTTGCATTCCTGGGATAATTCCCACTTGTTTATTATGTATAAGCCTTTTTGCAGAGTTGGATACAATGTGCTAGTATTTTTTTATGATACATTTGTTACAATTGATGAACACATATTGGACCATTACCACTAAGTGTGGATTATAGTTTACATTATAGTTTAAACTCTCTCCCACACAATTTTGTAAGTTATGACAAGAAATACAATGGCCTGTATCTGCCATTGCAACATCATTCAGGACAATTCAATGTTCCGAAAATGCCCCCGTATTACACTTATTTTTTCCTCTCCCTCCTCTCAGAAACTCCGGAGGTCACTGCCTCCACATCAATGATAAAAGTTCTTCCATTGCTAGAATAACAATAAGTATATAGTAGAATAACAGTAAGTCTACTCTAGTCCATCATTCATTCCCCAATCCTGCGGATTCGAGGATGGTGATGCCCACTCTACCTCTAATTGAGAAGGGTCTTAGAGCCCATGGGGCAAATGGATGGGACTATATTGCTTGCAGTTGTAGACTCTCTCAGTTCCTTAGGATGGTCATTGTTCATCATCATTTCCTTGTCAGTTGTCCTGGGTGAGTTTGATGAACTAGAGAGTAGGTGTTGCAACTCTGTTGAGATTCAGGACACATAGAAAGACCAAAGATTTAAGTCTCTGGGACATTCACCTATCAACTCTAGTACTAACTAAAGGTTCATGTAGAAGGGACAGAAGATCCACGTGTAGGAAAACCACAACTGAGTCCAACTCTGTCACACGGGGAGCATAAATTCCAAAGTAGGGCCCACTGGCAGAGCACCAAACTCTTAGCTATCAGCCCTGCCTAAAGTGTCTAGAGGTCTCCAGAACCCTCAGTAGCACCACTATTTGAGGCAATATGTACTGTGGCAGCTAATGGGTCTTGCTGAGATGAGCATAAGCGTAACCTCTGGGATGACCTCTCGAATCACTTTGAAATCTCTTAGCCATATAAACTCATTTGTCTTTTCCCTTTCCCCCTTTTGGTCAAGGCATTTTTTCAGTTGCATTGCTAGTTGGTGCTTGGTAGTAATCCCTTGGTGCCAGGGAGGCTCATCCTTGGAGTCATGTCCCATCCCAGAGGGATGCTTGGCTTAGAGAGAGGCTACATTTGAGCAACAAGAAGGCTCTCAGGAGGTAACTCTTAGGCAGTCTATAATCTAGGCTAAGTTTCAATTTCAAAAGAAAAGGTTCATAAGTACAGTCATTAATATCAAGGGCCCATCAATAATCCATCCTCCTTCACTAGTCACTACCCCTGTACTTGGGGAATTTTTGCTGTCCCATTAGAGAATGTGGCAGAACTCCTCAGGATGGGAATTGGATATTCTTTTGGTTACTGTGTGGACGTCTACCCACCATGACAATGCCCCATGAACACGTGAACTCATTCATATGCCATATAGGTATGCCCCAGTTGATGCTCCCATGCTTCCCCCATCATTGACATACTGTACCAATGATCCTTCTCTGCCACAGTTGTAACTCTTCTGTGATCCAAAACTTCTTCAAAAATGAAGCCAACAAAATAACAGAATAAAATTAATTCAAAAATGAAATAATGATAGTTTTTAAAATGACAAATAAAACGCAAAAAATTAAAAAGGAATTTGAAATATAAGAAATAATTATCTTTTTAATTTGACATTATGTCTTTCATCACTGCAAGATCTGTTGTTTTGTATGCACAGTGACATTTTCTTCCTTTTATTCCCCCATTGTCTTGTTTTTTTCATTTTGTCTTCAAAGAAGTTTTAAGTTACAGAAAAGTCACATACAGAGTATAGGTGTTTCCCATATATCCAACATCCTCCCCCTTTTCCCCTTTCCCCTATTAATGACATTTTACATGTGAATGGTACATTTGTTACAATTGATGTACAAATATTGAAGCATTGCTACTAACCATGGTCAATGATTTTACATTATGGTTTGTATTTTGGTACATAAACATTTATAAATTTTTACAAAATTTAATATGGCTTGTATCCATTATTGCTAGATCATGTAGAACAATTCCAATGCCCCCGAAAATGCCCCATGTTCCATCTATTCTATTTCTCCTTCCCCCTCTCCTTAGGACCCATGGCAACCACCAATCTTCACTCCTTGAAGAACAAAATTCTTAGTTACTTGCAACAACTTTAAGGGCTTGTCATACTGGCCTGTCCTCCCCTATTAGGCACTGCCTATGCTCTCAAGAGACTTCTGCCCCTCTATTTGACATCATAGCAGGACTCCACAGGATGGAACTCCAACACCTTCCTGTTCATTTTGTTTGTCTCCACTCACTGATACAACACACTATGACAGGAAGAACAGTCACATACTCCTTAGATGTCTGCCCCAGGTGCGCCCTGTCCCTCATGCCCACCACATCTAACACCCTAAACCAGTAACCCTCTCCTGCCGTATTAGCAAAAAGAAAAAGAAAAAAAAATCCCAACATTGTAGTTTCAACCACATACCCGCAAATTCCCTATATACCTAAGTGATATTGCTCTGTTATTTTCTTTTCTTATGATGTCTTTATGTATAATTGATATTAAGGTGAAGCTGGCCTCAGAGAATGCATTAGAAAATGTTTCCACCTATTTAATCTTTTCAAAGAGTTTGAAAAAGATTTGTGTCAATTCTTCCTTGAATGTTTGGTAAAATTCATCAGTGAAGCTTTCTGGTTCTGACTTTTCTTTTTTGGGAGGTTTATTATTACAGATTCAATATCTTTATATGCTATATATTTCTCAAGGTTTTCTATTTCTTCTTGAATCAATTTAGGTAATTTGTGTGTTTCTAGAAATTTGTTCATTTTCCCTATGTTACATAATTTTTGTTGTAAATTGTTCATAATATCATCTTATATTATTTTTTTCTGTAAAGGTCCTAGTAATGTCTCCCCTTTCATTTCAGGTATTTGTTATTTTTATATTGTCTGTCTCTTACTTTCTCAGTTAAGCTAAAGGTTTGTCAATTTCATTGATCTTTTCAAAGAACAGCATTGGTATTATTGATTCTATATTTTTTTTCTGTTTTTATTTAGTTTATCTCCACTCTAATCTTCATTACTCTTTCATTTTGTTCACTTTCCATTTAGTTTGCTCTTCTTTCTCTAGAAACTCCAGGGGTTAGATTATGTACAGATTTTTACATCTTTTTTATTTTTAATTTTTTAACTTAATTTTTTTTTCTTTAATTTTAAAGAAGACTTAGATTACATAAATGTTAATTTGAAAATATAAGGGATTCCCATATTTCCCACCCTCCACCTCCCACAATTTCCCCCATTAACAACATCTTTCATTAGTGTGGTACATTGTTACAATTGATGAATATATATTCAATCATTGCTACTAACCATGTTCTGCAGTTTACATGGTGTTTTACACTTTGGCCCGCACAATTTTATAGATTTGGAAAAAAATGTATACTGGCTTGTATCTATCATTACATTATCATGCAGGACAATTCCAGTGTCCTAAAAATGCCCCCATGTTACATATATTCTTCCCTCTCCCTCCCCTCAGAAGCTCTGGTGGCCACTGCCTTTATATCAACATTACAAGTTTTTCCATTACGTGAATAATAAGTCTACTTGGCTCATAGTTGCATTCTGGTCTTAATTTTGTTCATTCTTCAAACTTGAGGATTCTGGGATGTTGATGCTCACTCTGATTCTGACTGAGAGAGGGTTTTTATGCCATGGGGCAGCTGGATGGAACTGTTTTGCTTGCAGTTATAGACATTCTCTGTTTTTTTGGGATGGGCATTGTCCAGCATCATCTTTTTTTTAGTTGTCCGGGGTGAGTTCAATGAACTGGAGAGTAAATGTTGGCTGCAAGTCTGTTGAGTTTCAGAGCTCAACAGGTATATGAACAACAGGAGATTTAAGTCTCTGGGACATATACTTAATTGGTATAGTACTGAATATATGTTCAAATAAAAGGGACAAAAGAACCATATATAGTAATTTATAAATGAGACTAACTCTGATACTTGGGAAGGGATAGGTTACCATATATTCCAAGGTATGGTCCACTGACAGGGTGCTGATTTTCTGGGGTTCTCTGTCCTGCCTATAGTGTCTAGATATGTAGCCATCAGGAACATGCCTGCTTGAGGCACTGTTTACTACTGTTTACTGTGGCAGTCACTGAGATATTTGGAGAGTTGTGTAAGTGTAACTTCTAGAAAAATCTCTCAACTCATTTTGAAATCTCTAACCATAAAAATTCATTTGTAGTTAATAGCTCCCCAGTGCACCCCAAACAGAATAAATCTGAACAGACCTACACGAAGACACCTACTATTCAGAATGACAAATATCAAAGATAAAGAGATGATCCTGAAAGCAGCAAGAGAAAAGCAAAGCATTATCTACAAGGACACCTCAACATATTTAATTGTCAACCTGTCATCAGAAACCATGGAAGTGAGAAGAAATTAGTATGATGTATTTAACGTACCAAAATAGAAAAACTTTTAGCCAAGAACTCTGTGTCTGGTGAAAATGTCCTTCAAAAATGAGGCTGAATTCAAAGTCTTCACAGACAAACAAAAACTGGTAGAATATATTACGAAAAGACCAGAAATACAAGAGCTACTAAGGGAGTGTTGCAGACTGAAAGGAAAAAACAAGAGTGAGAGACAGAGAACAGTGTAAAAATGAATATTAAGAAGGGTTAATTAAAGGGTAAAAAGACAAACAATAGTAAGATATACAACAGAAAGGCAAAAGACAAAATATCTGAAGTAAGTAATGTCTTGACAGTAATAACATTGAATGTTAATGGATTGAACTCTTCAATCTAAAGACAAGAACAGACATCTGCGCACTGTTGTTCATAGTGGTGTTATGCCCGTTTGCCAAAAATTGGAAACAACCCAAGTATCCATCAACTGAATAATGGATAAACAAATCGTGGTGTATACATACAATGGAATATTATGCAGCAGTAAGAAGAAATGAAATTGTGAAGCATATGACAACATGGATGAACCTGGAGGACATTGTGTTGAGTGTAGCAAGCCAGACACAAAAGGACAAATATTGTATGATTGTGCTATTGTGAACTAAATATATTATTTAAACTCATGGAATTAATAATTAGAATATAGGTCACCAGAAAATAGAAGGAGTGTAAAGAATGGAAAGTTATGGTTAATCTGTGCAAAACTGGTTAAAATGCTGTTTGTAAATCTTTGGAAATGAATGGAAATGGTGAGAGCACATCATGGTGTTTGTGACTAGCAGAGCTATTATATGGGTTTGGCCGTTGTTGAAAGGAAAAGCCTAAGGGCATTTATAGTACTACAAGGAAAGCTAAAAAATATAACAAGGGACTGTATAACATAGTTAACGCTCATGTAAAATATGAATATGGGTGATATTGCATATATAAGCCTGCTTTTACAAAATATAAATACAAGTAATCTAGAGAGAAGGAAACAGAACAGTAGCTATATATGGTAGAGGAAGCATAGAGAGATTGAGAGGTGACAAGTTTTCTTTGCTTGTTTTGTTGGTTGGTTTTTGTTTTTCAATATTAATATTATTATTACTATTATCGGAATAATGAAAATCTCTAAAAATTATTGAATTTATGAATGCAAAATCATGTTATCATATGTGAATACCATTGATTTTACACTTTGGATGGATTTATGTTTTATATGCATTAATAAAATTGATTTGTTAAAAAAAGAAAGAATGGGAGACTAGTAACCAGAATATACAAGCTCTCACAACTTAACAAAGATTTGGACAACCCAATTAAAAATGGGTGAAGGATTTTAATAGACAGTTTCCAAAGAAGTTATAAAAATGACCAAGAAACCATGAAAAGATGCTTACCATTATTAGTACTGCAATATGACAGCAGTTCACACCCACTAGGATGGCTTTTTAAAAAATCAGAACTTAACAAGTGTTTGCAAGGACTTGTTGAGAAATTGTAACCTTTGTATATTGCTAGTGAGAATGCAATATGGTGAAGCCACTTTGAAAATCATTTTGGCAGTTCCACAAAAGTTAAACATAAGTTACCACATGATCCAGCAATTTCACTCCTAAGCATATACCCAAGAGAAAAGATAACATGTTCCTACAAAAACTTGTACGAAGCAGAGTTATACATTATAGCCACAAAATGGAAAGAAGCCAAATGCCCATCAACAGATAAATATATAATTCCATACAATGCAATATGAATCAACTATGTAAAGGAATGAAGTACTGATACTTGATACAACATGGAGGAACCTTAAAAACATAATAAGTGAAAGAGACTAGTTATAAAGGACCACTTATTGTAAGATTCCTTTTATACATTAATATAGTTTTTATGTTATATTCTTCACAAATATTTGTAAAACTATTATATCTCTTGTAATTTGCAGCTTTTAATATTAAAAGTGCTCTCATTTTCATAGTTAATGCTTTCTGGCCTGTGTTCTATTTATCTGATATCAGAACTGCGACTCATGATTTTTTTATTGTGACTTTTGTCCAGGCATGTTAGCCCATGCTTGGTTTTTGCATTTTTTGATGTTTTTTTTTTATTTTTTTATTTTTAATGAAGCTTTAGATTATATAAATGTTACATCAAAAATGCAGAGAATTCCCAAATGCCCCACCTCCTTCCATTCCCACACTTTTCCACATTAACACCTTTCATAAATGTGGTACGTTTGTTACAATTGATGAACACATATTGAAACATTGCTACTAAGCATTGAATATAGTTTAAATTATAGTTTACACTCTGCCTTACACAATTTTATAGGTTTTGACAAAATGTATAATGGCCTGTATCCATCATTGCAATGTCATGCAGGACACTTCCAATGTCCCAAAAATGGCCCCATATTTCACCTATTCTTCCCTCAGAACCTCTGGTGGCAACTGTTTTTAACTCAATGATACAAGTTCTTCCATTGATAGTACAATAATAATATTATATTCTATAATAGAATAATAATAAGTCTTCTCTAGCCCATTGTTCATTCACCACTCTTGAGGATTTGGGGATGGTGATGCCCACTCTGTTTCTAATTGAGAGGGGCCTAGATCTCATGGGGCAGATGGATGGAACTGTGTTGGATCTTGACTAAGGCATATGAATATGTTCAATTGTTCATGGAGCATTGTCTTGGTGGGCGGAGACCCACACAACAACCAAAAGAATATTGAATTCCCACCCACCCTGGGGTGTCCTGAATTCTCTAACAGAATGGCAAGAATGTCCCAAATACATGGGCAGTGCCTAGTGAAGGAAGAAAGACCATTATACTGGGCCCTTGATATTGATGATTGTACTTATAAACCTTTCTTGTGAAATTGAAAAGTAGCCTAGTATTATATATTGCCTAGAAGTTACCTCCTGAAAGTTTCCTTGTTGCTGATATGTGGTCTCTCCCTAAGCCAAACTCAGCATATAAATGCACTTCCTCCTCGCCCACCGATGTAGAACATGACTCCCAGGGATGAGCCACCCTGGCACCAAGGGATTATTACCAAGAGCCAACTAGTGATGCATTTAGAAAAAAGCCTTGACCAAAAGTGGGGAATATTAAATACAAATGACTTTCTATGGCTAAGAGATTTCAAAATGAGTCAGGAGGTCATTCCAGAGGTTATACTTATGCATGCCTCAGGAGGATCTCATTGACTGCCACAGTAAACAGGGCCTCAAACAGTGGGTCTCCTGAGGGCTCCAGAGACTTCTAGACACCATAAGCAGGGCAGACAGGCTCAGGAATCTGGCAATCTGTAAGTGGGCCTTACTTTGGAATTTATGTTCCCCAGTGTAAGAGAGTTAGATTGATTTATAGTTTCCCTACAGATTGTTCTTCTGTCCCTTTTATTTGAACCAGTAATTAGCTCTATACTTGTTAAATACACATCCCATAGACTTAAATCTTTGGTCTCTTTATGTGCCAGTTGAGTTGCAACACCTACTCTCCAGTTCACTCGACTCACCTAGGACAATTATCAAGGAGATGATGATGGACAACACCCATCCCAAGGAACAGAGAGTGTCTGCAACTGTTTTTACATGTTTGAATTGTTTTGGTTTATGAGTGTACACATAGTTCTTGTTTTACGAGACAAGTGGAATATACTTCCCTTAGCAAATTCATTAACACTACTCACATTCATTGATATAGCCAATATATGTGTTAATATTCTTTATACTTTATTAAATTTTAAAAATAAAGTTTATATATATATATTCAATACCAAGCTGAACTATTCCTAATCATTCCTTATTTGGAAGAAGCTCATCCCCTAGTAATTTGCTTAATATGAGCTTGGGGGTGCAGAATCCCCTTATTTCTCATATGTTGAAAACTTATTCTAGTTTATTGTTATCTGAAGGACAGCTTTGCTAGATATAAAGTACTTGTATTATGCATTTTTTCATTAAATTCTTTAAAATGCTTCTCCATTTTATCTTTATTCAAATGTTGCTTTTAAAAATTCTGTTTTTCAACCTATTTCTTTTCCTTTTGTAAATAGTTGATTATTTTTTCTCTAAAATCCTTGGGACAGTTTTAAAATTGAAATCTAGTATTTTAACAAGATGTATCTTATAATTAACAATTCTGGATTTATATTCTCTGGAAGCTGTTGGGCCCTTTCAATGAGTAATTTCAGGTCTCTTTTACTTTCTGAGACGTTTTCTTGGGCTATGGATTTAAATACTCTGCTCCATTAGTTGGTTTTCTTCTTTAGGTAGGCCAATAATGTGAATGTTATTCTTTCTTTGCATGTCATCTACATTCACTATTTCCTGTCTCACCTTTCATTAATATTTTGAGAGCATAACTTTCTTTTGCTTCTTTTCCATATACTTCTCTATAATACCTTATTAGCTTTTTAAAATTTATTCGCCCTAGTGTATCCCTATTCTTCATTTCTTGTTAAAGTTTTATTTTTCTTTTGTTCCTTTTCTGAATTAAATCATCTTCATTCATGTTTTTTAGTTTTGAGTTCTGTTATTAATTTTTCAATTCCTAAATCAAGATAATTGTTGATATACTACCCGTCAAGTGTGGATATAATGTGCTCCAATTTAAGATCCATTTTAGAGTTGCCTTCTGCTTCGATAATGTATTTTCATGAGAAATTTAGCTTAGTTGATGTGTATTGAGTGTCATTTTCTGATTTTTCAATAACTCTGTAGGCAAATATTAATCTTTATCTTATTTACTTTTGTGATTATGGAGTAATTTATATGATTATTAATTTAATGAATCAATCTTCTCCCAATATAATAGATCCATACACTTGGGTAAATTTCTGTAGATTTAAGTGCTGCTACAACTGGTTGTGTGTTTTCCAATTTGCTTTATGTTCTTTTGTCTTTTGGGGTCCTAGATTTTTCTTTTCCCTTTTTTCCCTTCATTACCCAATTTTGTAAGATTGCTTCTCGCTTCTTCATGCATGTTTGCTTCCCTAAATGCTATGATTTTTTAACGAATGTTCCACAAACCACGCATGTTTTTAAGTTCCTTCACTATCTTCTCTTCATATATTTCCCCATCTACCAAGATCCTTTTGTATAAAAAGGATTACTTAGACTCAGTGTAGAATTAGAATTTCTGTCAGTGTTACTAGGTAAACTTATACTTTGTTGATAGCTGTCCTTTTCTCTTCCCTGAAGTTTTCTACTTTTTCTCTCTCCCTCTCTCTGCCTTTATTCACCACAAAAATCTTGCAACAGGATGGGAATTTGTTCAAACTGTGAGGGATCACTTGCTGGATTTGCTTATTTGATTTTTTGTTCTTGGGCTCCACTATCTTTTACTTTTGATGTGCATGTAGATTTCATGTAGCTTTGATTTTCCTATTCTTGTCACTCATAATTAATTATGGACAAAATACTAGAAGATGGGTTCCTAGGTTGCTGCTACTTTCTTCAATTATTCAGATGTCTATTATATAAATAATTAATTCAGTTCATCATTGGAGACATATGGGTCAAGAGGTTACTTTGTGGATAGTTTTTAACTTATTATCACAAAAAATATACAGTTTAGTCAGATTTTGGATTTGATTTGTCTTTGGTGTGAATTTCAGGGAGATTTTCTACTTCATCAAGGTTGTTGAATTCATTAGTGTAATGTCCATTATATCTCTTTATAAATTGGGGGTTCTTATAATGTCTTTCATTGTTATACCGGTAATTTGTATGATTTCTGTTATATTCTTCATCATTATTCCTACAATTTATTAAATTTATTTATCTGTTCAATCTACAGACTTTATATTTCATAGACCTTTTGAATTCGTTATTTATTTCTATAACAGTGAGGTATATCATGGTCCAGGGCGCCCAATGGGTCCGAGTTTCTCTTGCCCCTCACAGAAGCATTAGGGAAACTCCAAGAATTATTAGAGTAATTCCAAAAAAATCCTTTCTACCATGATTCATACTCAGTTTGAGAAACCCCTTTACATCTTCTCAAGCATCACCAGAAAGGAGAAGTAAGCATTTAAAAATAACATTGTAAAAACTCTAAAATTTAAACTACTATTGGGAACATAAACCACAAGATATATACACAAAAATTTAAACATGTCCATATTAATAAAAGATTAAATAATACTCAGGGATTCCTGGCACAATAGACAAAAATCCCAGGATAAAATCGAATATCAGTCATCATAGTTAGAACCATGAAATCACAATAAAAATTTAAAAAAGAAAATCAACTCATGCTAAAACTAGATATCAGCTGTTTGAATTATTTGATGATGGTTTTAAAACTGATTTAATAAAAATGCTAAAGAAATTATCCTGAAGTACCCATAATAAATATGCTTCTACATCAAATTCTCTTGATACAAGTATAAAAATTTTAAAACACAACAAAGAAACATACATTACAAAAAGACTAAATGGAAAATATAGAACTGAGAAATTAATAACAGAAAAAAACCTCACTGTGTGGACACAATAATAGAATGGAAGTGACAGAAGATAAAACCAGTGAACTTGAGTAGCGAACAATTGAATTCATCAAATCTGCATAACAGAGAGAAAATAGAAAGTAACAATTAACAGAATCTCAGGGAATTGTTAAAAATTAATAAAATATCAATAGTCATATAAACATAATCCCTGCAATAGCTGAGAGGGAGAGTGGGGTTGACTGAGTACTCAGAGATATAATGCTTATAAATATTCCAAATTTGTTTTTCACTGTAATTTTGAGTAATTATCTTTGTGGTTGCTCTAAAGCTTCCATAGTCAGCTTGACTGATCAAACTCTACTTCAGATTTACCCAGCCTAATTCTTGTGAAGTATGAAATTATTTCTGTATGGTGCTACTTTATCTTCCTCTTTCTTTATTGGAACCCATATTGCAATAATATATTACAAACCCAAAAATACATTGTTATAATTTTTTTTCTTTTAAAGAAGATAGAAAACAGAAGTTCAAGTATATATTTATAGCCAGTGCTATATTAACATTGTCATTTACCAAAGTAGTTCTCTACATTTGTTGGAATAGATTTTATTTACTATATAAGGTGTAAATTCCTTAATCTAAGAAAGCTCCCACATACCTCCTTTCTTGACAAATATATTACATTTCTATATTTTATAGCCTCAAATGCCATTATATACATATTTCATTATATCATTGCCTTTTTTATTTTATTTTTAAAATGTTTTATATTATGTAACTGTTACATCAAAAATATACCCACTTCTTCTATCTCCTACCCTTTCCCTCATTAACAACATCCTTTCATTAGTGTGATACATTTGTTAAAAATGATTAACACATATTGAAGCATTGCCTTTTTTTAAATATATTTTTATGTATTTTTAAAAGATACTTAGATTACATAAATGGTTACATAAAAAAATAATAAGGGATTCCCATATGCCTCACTCCCCAGACCTCTCACTTTAACAACTTCTTTCATTAGTGTGGTACATTCATTGCAATTGATGAACACATTTTGGAGCATTGCCACTAAGCATGTATTATAGTTTACATTGTGGTTTACACTCTCCCACTCAATTCTGTAGGCTATGGCAGGATATATAATGGCAAAGCATTGCCTTTTACAAAGTAAGGAGGAACAAAAAGAGAGATTTCTTGCCTTTATACTCTATAATTATATAATCACTTATACTCGGAAACTTTGTTTTCAGTTTGAATTTTGTTTATTGTTCAATATACCTTGGTTGCTATATGAAATTACTTGATTTAGCATATTTTGTAAGAAGTTTTCCCAGGAAAAAGTTCTCAATTTTGTGTTTTGGAAAATGGCTTATTCACATTAATTTTGAAAGATATCATTGTTCGATAGAAGTTTTTTGCTTGCCTTTTTCTTTTCCTTCAGAAATTTGAATATGTCATCCCACTGCTTTCTGGTCTTTACTATGTCACCATTGTTATGATGATAAGTCAGTCTCTTTATTGGGAATTCCCTTATATGGGTTGATTTTTATTTTTCTCTTTCTGCTTTCAAGATTTTCTTGTAGTCTTTGGCTTCCAAAATTCTACTATGATGTATTTAGTTGTAGATATGTTTATGTTTACCCTATTCGAAATTCATCATCGTTTTTTGTTTAATGCTTTTATCAATTTTGTGACATTTTCAGCAATTTTCTCTTTAAATATGTTTTTCTGATCCTCTTTCTCTCTTTTGTCCTTTGCATTCATTATGCCTATGTTGGTGCATTTTATGGTTTTCCACATTTCTCTTATATTCTGTTCATTATGCTTTTTCTTTTTTTTTTGGAGAAGTTGTGTGTTTACAGAATAATCATGTAAAAAACACAGGATTTCCATGGGCAACCCATTATTAACAATGTGCATTGTCGTGGAACATTTATTACAATTGGTGATAGCACATTTTTTAAATTGTACTATTAATTATAGCCCATGCTTTAACTTTTGGTTCCCTGTTTGTATAGTGTAGTTCCATGGATTTTATAAAATTTATTCATTTGCCATATATACACAATGTAACATTTTTTCTTTTAATCGAATTCAAATATATTTTTCAGTGCAGTTAATTACATTCACACTGTTCTTTGACCATCACCACTATCCATAAACAAAACATTTTCATCATTCTGAAAAGGAATCCTGTACATTTCAAGGCTTCACCACTCATTTCCTACTTCCATCCCATCCCCTGCTAATCTATATTCTAGATTCTGACTCTATGAGTTTGCTTATTCCAATTATTTCAAATTAGTGAGATCCTACAATATTTGACCTTTTGTGTCTGGTTTATGTCACTCAACATGATGTCTTCAGGCTCCATCCATGTTATCGCAGTCCAGTGTTGATTAACAATGGGCATAATTTTTTTATTCCTTGATATCAGAGGGAAGTCTTACAACCTTTTACCATTACATAGAATGCTGGCTTTCGGATTTTCATATACACCCTTCATAATGTTGAGGAACTTTCCTTCTATTCCTTTCTAAGTGTTTTTATCAAGCAATGGTGCTGGATTTACCAAATGCAATTTTTGTATCAATAGAGATCTTCTGGTTTTTGTTTTTTTTTTAAATTGTGTTAGTGTGGCATAATACATTATACATTTTTTTATATTGAACCAACCTTGCATACCAGGATTAAATGCCGCTTGGCTATGGTGTATAATTTTTTTTTAATGTGCTGTTGGAGTCAGTTTGGGAGTATTTTGTTGGGGATTTTTGCATCTATCTTCTTAAGACATGTTGGTCTCTAGTTTTCTTTTCTTGTGTTATCTTTATCTGGCTTTGGTATGAAGGTAATGTTGACTTAATTTTGAATTAAGGAGTGTGCCCTCCTCTTCAATTGTATGGAAGAGTATGAGAAGAATTGGAGGTAAATTTTCTTGGAATGTTTGGTGGAATTACCCTTTGAAGTACTGTAGTCCTAGGCATTTCTTTTTGGGGAAGTTAATGATTACTTATTCAAACTCTTTACTAATATTTTTCTTGAGTAAATGTAGGTCTTTTGTTTGAGTCTAAGAATGCATCCATTTCATCTAGGTCATCTAATTTTGGGCATACAGTTGTTCATAATATACTCCTACTGTCTACTTTATTTCAGCAGGGTCAGTAGTAACGTCCCCCCTTCAATTTCTGATTTTCATTTTTTGTATCCTCTCTCTCTCTCATTTTGTATTTCAGTCTAGCTAAAGGTTTATCAATTATTATATTGATCCTTTCAAAGAACCAACTTTGTGTTTTGTTGATTCACCATAGTGATTTTTTGTTTTCTATTTTATTGACCTCCTTTCTAATCTCTGTTATTTCTTTTTTTTAACTTGCTTTTGATTCCATTTGCTCTTTATTATAGTTCTTCCAGGTTTAAGGTATATGTATTTTAGAGATAGAGATAGAGATAGAGAGAGAGAGAGAGAGAGGGAGAGAAAAGAGAGGAAAGATGATGAAAGGAATCTTAGCTAAAAAGAAACTCAAAATAAGGACTTTAATACAGCACCTTCAGAACAATATTGAGCAAGGGGTAAAATGAGTAAGGGTGGAGAATGTCTAAACAAAGCAAAGATAGCTCTTATGGACACATCTTGATCTCTAAACATGATAATAGAGAATAAAAATGTTACTCAAGCTCCAAAGAATATCTTAAAAAAACTGATCATATATTAGGTCACAAAGAAAATTTTAGAAATTTTGAAAAGTTCAAATACTGGACAATTATTCTCTGTTCCCCATGAAATAAAATTAATAACTAATAAGAATGAAAAAAATAGAGAAAAAGTCATTTCACCCAGCAATGATAAAACTTTCTATTAAATAATTCCTGGCATAAAGAAGACAAACAAACTGAGAAAACAAAATTTTAAAATAATCAATGTTAATTAATATAGTACACAACAAATCTCGGAAAAAATGTAAAGCACAAAATAGAGAAAAACATCAGTAAACATGAAAGAAAAAAATAATCAAGATTCTGGTTCAAAAACCTTTGAAAAAAAACATAATAAGTCAAAGAAAGTGCAAGGAAGGAAAAAAAATAAATGGCAAAGCAAAAATCAATGAGGTAGCATATAGAAAATATGCAACAGATTTAAAAAAGAGCAAAATAATGTTATTTCAAAGTATTAACAAAATTTATCCACCGCTTGCTAGCTTGGTCAGAAAAAAAAAAGAAAAATCACATACAAATAAATAAATAAAAGGAAAATCAATACTGAAACTGAAGAAATACAAAATATCATACTTTCGAGATGTTTATGTATATAAACTTGAAATCTCATTTTCATTAAATAATTTTGTTTAAACGTCAAGGTATTTGGGATATGTGTGTTTGACTAGAAGGTGAGGCTAGGCATGTCTTTAACATAGATGGGCAAGAAGCTCTTGAGAACATAGGCAGAACCCTTTAAAAGAAAACAGATCAGTATGTGAAACCCTCAATATTAATGCATGTAACTGAATCTAATTCTTCAAAAATTGGAACTTAGTGGTTACCAAGGTTCCTAGAGAGGAGGAGGGAAGAATAGGTGGGACATAGGGCATTTTTCAGGCATTGGAATTATTTTGCATGATCTTGCTATGACAGATACACACCATTATACATTTTTTCAAAACCTATAAATGTGCATGGTGCCAACTATAAACTATAATGAAAACCATTGACCATGGTTAGTAGCAATGTGTCAATATTTGTTCATCAATTTTAACAAACATACCATACTCATGTAAGATGTTATTAACTAAGGAAAATGGGAGAGGGGGAGGGGGTGGGGTATATGGGAATCCCCCATATTTTCTATGTGACTTTTCTGTAATCTAAAGCTTCTTTGAAAATAAAGAGAAATAAAATAAGACACTGAGGGAATATACAGAAAAATTGTCAACATACATAAAAGATAAAAGATCTTACAATGATGAAAGGCACAATGCAAAAAAATTTTGGCTTTGTTTTGGTGGAGGTTTTGGATAGCAGAAGGTCACAACTGTGGCAGGGGAGTATCACTGTTGTGGGTTTTGGTGGTGGGGTGATGTGTGAGGAGGGGTGCAGATGGGGCATACCTCTATGGTATATGAATGTGTTCATGCGGTCATTAAGTGTTGTCTCAGTGTGTGGAGACCCACAGAATAAATGAGGGATATTGAATTCCCATTCTGGGAAGTCTTACTACATTTGCTAATAGAGTGGCAAGCATCTCTAGAGTACATGGGCAGTTTCTAGTGAAAGAGGACAGACCAATACATGAGGACCTTAATATTGATGCTTGTACTTAAGAACATTGTTGTTGTGAAATTGAAACTTGGCATAGTAATTTATATTGTCCTAAGAGTTACCTCCTGAAAGCATCTTCTATTGCTTAAATGTGATCTTTCTAAACCAAACTCAGCATGTAAGTTCACTGTTTTCCCCCAGGATTGGGACATGACTCCCAGGAATGGGCCTCCCTGGGACAGATGGATTATTACCAAATGCCAACTAACAATATATTTGGGAAAAGACTTAGACCAAAAGGGGGAAATATTATATACAAGTGTGTTTTTTTAAACAAATCAATTTTATTGATACACATTAATAAAGCATACAATTCATCTAAAGTGTACAATCAATGGTATTTGGTATAGGTGATGACTGTACAACATTGTGTTTATGCTAAAGGTCAATGATTGCACACCTTGGATAGATCACATGGTATGTGAATATACCTCAATTAAGCTGCTTAATAAACAAATAAATAATTGTGCAAGAATAGCCAGAAGTAGCAGCAGCTATGTACAGCAGGGGAAACAGAGAAATTGAGAGTTTCTGAATTCTCTTGTTAGTTTTTTGTTTATTATTCTTATTATTGAATGCTCTAATAATGATTGAAGTAATGAACACACAAGTGAGTTATTATGAGTAAGAGATTTCAAAATGAGTTGGGAGGTAAATCAGAGGGTACACTTATGTACGTCATAGGAGGATCTCACTGACTGCCACAGTAAACAGTGCCTCCTGCAGGAGTCCTCCTGAGGGCTCTAGTGACATCTAGACACTATAGGCAGGGCAGACAACCCCCCAAAATCAGCACCCTGTTGGTAGGCCTTACTTAGCTAAGTTATCTCCCCAATGTATCAGAGTTAGATTCATTTGTAATTTTTCTACACATAGTTCTTCTGTGTTAAATATATTTCCCAGAGACTTAAATCTTCCAGCAGTTCATATGCTTGTTGAACATTTAATCTCAGCAGTGTTGCAGTGAACACCTACTCTCCAATTCATCAGACTCACGCACGACAACTATCAAAAGGATGATGATGGAGAAAGCCCAACCCAAAAAACAGTATCTACAACTGCAAGCAAAACAGTTTCATCCATCTGTCCCAATGTATCTAAGCCTCATCTCAGTCAAAAGCAGACGAGGTATCACCATCCCCAAATCCTCAAGATATAGAAAGGAAAAACCATAAAAGGGAATGCAACTATGGAATAAAGTAGACTTATTTTTATTCTAACAATGGAAGAACTTGTAACATTGATATAAATATAGTGCTCACCAGAGGTACTGAGGGGAAGAAGAGGGAAGAATAGGTGTAACATTGGGCATTTTGGGGCATTGGAATTTTTCTGCATGATATTGCGGTGACGAATACAGGTAATTATGCATTTTGCCAAAATCTATAAAATTGTGTGGAGCAAAGTGTAAACCATAATATAACCTATAGACCATGGATAGTAGCATGCTTCAATGTGTGTTCTTCAATTGTAACAAATGTACCAAACTAAGGAAGGATGCTATTAATGGGGGAAAGTGTAAGAGGAAGAGGGAGTAGGATATATGGGAATTCCCTATATTTTCGATGTAACATTTTTATAAACTTTTTAAAAAATAAAAATATATTAAAAATTTTATGTAATTCTGGTTAGGATATATTTTTACAGAACTTGGTAGATTTTTACCAGAAAAAAGAGTACTTGACAAATTGTCAAAAATTTTATGCAGCAAGTATATTTAGAACTGAATACAATATCTATGTGAAATACTCCTCTAAACTTATGGTCTTAGAAAAATTACTTCCTGAGGAGACACTAGAGCATAACAGATGAGAGTAAACTTCTAGAATAAAGTCTCTGGGTTCAAAATTTAACACTACTACTTTTAGATGTGTGACAGTAAACCTGTGAATTAAGCTTCTTGGCATTCGTTTATACCATTTGTAAAAAGAGTGGTAATAATTGTAGCTACTTCCCAAAATAATTTAGGGAATCCAAGGAGAGTCAATTCCTACTTCATGATGGAATGAAATTGAAAACATTAATAAACAAAAAATTTGAATAATTTATAGATTAAACAGTGTCAGTGATCATAGACTCCTATCATGGATTTAAACTTAAGCTTCAGTGACCAAGAGCTTTAAAACCAGGTCAAGAATGTGTCCTTCAGGCACTTGGTTAGATTGTGAAAATGTTGATACAATAGCACAATAATCCTGGCTATGAAGGCTTCAGGAAGCACAAAGACATAAGAGATTTATGAGGATTTTTTTTGTGGCGTTTTTTTGTTGTTCATGCAAAAGTAATTTTTAATAAGGGCTAAATTGCATATGGTTTGCCACACCTACTACAGAAGAAGTATAAAAGGTCTTGTGGTGATGGTGATATTCACATTCAGGGCAATCTCTTCCTCTCCCACACTTGAACAGTCAACTCCTGACACCATGGTCTGTTATGGCAACTACTATGGAGGACTCGGCTATGGCTATGGTGGCCTAGGCTGTGGCTATGGCTATGGTGGCCTCGGCTGTGGCTATGGCTATGGTGGCCTGGGCTGTGGCTATGGCTATGGTGACCTGGGCTGTGGCTATGGCTGTGGCTATCGTGGCTATGGTGGTTATGGCTATGGCTGCTATCGCCCATTTTCCTGTGGAAGCTACGGATATGGCTACTACCGCCCATCTTGTTATGGAAGATACTGGTCACATGGATTCTGTTGAAAAATGTAATAGAACCCTGAATCTTCTGGATTTTTCCACCTGTTAAGCAGCTGCTTATTTTGTTTATCCCATCTACTCTGCAGTAGCAATAATATAAATCTAAGTTACCAAAAAAGAACTACAGATGACATCCCATTTAGTTTTAAGAGCAAGATTTTAAAGAACACTTTTTAAAATATAGCTAAATGTTTCCTTTGCTGTCGAAGTAATTCTTTCAATAAACTTAATCTCTTTTTGAATATGATTTGATTTCTTGTTTATTTTGCCATCATTTATCATGTGGATGATTGTAAGGGGGAAACTTGTGAAGTTACTGTTCCAAAGGCTGATTTGACTGAGAAGGCCAGTCATGATGATAAGTTTTTTGGAAAGAGGATCGAAGTATGTTGCACATAGTATCTTATATTCAATATTAGAATTTGTAATTGCCTTATATTTGTCTGCCAAAGTCATGCTGATGTAAAATTACCAGAAAACGTTTGGCTTTTATAAAGGGCTTTTATTTGGGGTAATAGCTTTCAGTTATAAGACCCTAAGGAGTCCAACTCAAGGTTGTTATCTCACAAAAGTCAGTTGCCACATGTTGAAGCAAGATCGCAGGAGATCTCTGCCCGGTCTCTCCTTCCTGTGCTTCCTCTTCTTCTTAAGGCTTGAAAGGCCCAGCATCTCCCTGATCTCAGCTGTAGGCTGGCATAGGGCTTGTCGCTCAGGGCTTCCTGTAACAGTCTCTGGTATAGGGTTCATTTCTTTCTGGGCCTTCTCAGCTGCTCAGCTGCAAATTATCAGGCGAATGACTCATCTCTCCCTGGGGACCCCAGATCAGATAGCACAGAGATCTCTCCCTTCCCATGTGTCCTCTTGAGTGAGTGACCATTTATATTGGCTTGCCAAGGCGGCAGGGACTCAACCTGAGTTATGCCTTACTGACATAGCCCAATAAGTAGCCTTAAAAATTTTATCAAGTAAACTTTATCAGAGGCTCCTCACTGAATTTAATATAATCAAAGAGTATCACATCCAGAGGAATAGATTAGTTTACAAACGTAATCTTTCTCTTTTGGGGATTCATAAAATAATCATAAAATGCCACAGCCCCTTATCCAATGTTCACATGCCAAACACATGAACTTTATTCCTAAAATTTTTTTCACCACATATATCTCATATCATTTAAATCTGACCTACCGTGTATCCATATTTCATTGATTTCTACTCACTTAATATTATCTTTTCCTAAAAAAATCATCATTTTGGCTTCCTCCTAAAAAATCAAAGGCCTCAGAACCAGTTATTGCTAAATGATCCTTTCTTTTGATGAATCTTAACCACTGCAACCAAAATATTAGCTCATAGACTAATTTTTAAAATAATTTAATAAAATCAAGCATACTTGTTAATGATTGGATTATGTTCCCCACAAAGACATGTTCAAGTCCTAACTTCTGATCCTACGGATGGGAACAAATAAGAAAATTGGATCATTTAAGGTGGTATTAGTTAAGATGAGTAAAAACTGAGTCAGAGTGGCCCTAATCCAATCTGAGTGGAGTCTATAAGGAGACAAAATTTGGACATAGTAATAGAAGAGGAGAAGAAATATCATCATGTGTTGGAGATTGAGATTGAGTTGTGGATTGGCAGCGAGCCAACAGGAGAACAGACTTCGGAGACTGCATGGTCAGAGAACATCTTGATTTTGCATTACTACTTTCCAAAATTGATAAATAAATAATAATTTCCATTGTTTAAGGCATCAAGACTGGCAGTAGAACTATTTATATATGTTAAAAAATGAATGAACAGAAAGTACATTAATTAATGAATAGGACAGGAAAAACTTTGCCAAAGTTTTCTGTTATTTTATTACCTTATAATTAGGAGCCTGTGAGAAAGGATATCTATTCACAGATATACACATTTGTCTCTCTCCAGATCCTCAATATCCAAATGATTCCATTTTGGCCAAGTAGCACTTGCCCATATCGTTCCAGTAGTCAGTTCAGAAGGAAAGAATAACCAAATAGCAGTAGAAACTAGTGGGTTTAAACTCCACCATGTTTCAACCTACATTCCTATACATGGATATCAAGTACACTATACTGCAAGGTCTGATCGTTTTGATGAAATATTTGGGTTTGGCAGTTAAAATTCTATTACCTATATATCTTTTAGACTTGACTATTAATTAACATCTTGATATGCACTAAATTTTGAGTAGCAGATTTTCTTCTTATCTAAATCTCTGTCTATCTACCTTTCTATCTATATCTGTGTCTACATCTATATCTACATCTACATCTATATCGCCATTATTAAGTTATGTCTATCTATAGAAATAATTTAAGGCTTAGTGTAGTGTTATCATACAAGGATTTGTTTAAGATATTGGCACGGTAGGGCTATACACATTAATCCAATCAAATGTTGAAATTATTTAGAGAAGAACTTAAGGCTGATTTAGGGATGAATATGTGTGGCTCACCTCTAACCTAAGGTGCTGTTATTCAGTGTCCTAAAAATTTTTCAACCAAATCATTGGAAACTTCTAAACTTTAGGAGTCTGTGATCCTTCTCAGCTTCTCACTCTTTGCTTTTGGTTTCTCAAAGACTAAAATTCCTATTCTAAAATCCATCACACATTTATGATTTTTAAAGATCTCTCAGATTTCAGCCCTCTTAATTTCTATATTTTATCTAGCTTTTCTACATGTCAGAAAGACATTACTTCTAAATTATTTATTCTACTAATACCAGTCATTTCATTTGTAAGTATATTAATCTTTATCTAAATACCCTTTAGGTACAGATTAAGTTTCACACCTAATCATTGGATGGAAGATTTATTTTATAAAATATATAAGTGACTACAATAAGATAGAAACTGAAATAAAAGTGTCTGCTCTCAAGTCTGTTTAAGCAGTTTGAATGGGAGGATATGAAGATAGGAATGTGATTTACAATTTAATGCCACTTAAGTATGGACTAAAGGCTACACATCAAATATTTTTTAGCTATATTTGTTATTGACTCATCATAAAATATCTCCTAATATCGTAACTAAACTAAATTTCCATTCGTTGCTTGAATACACAAGTTATTTTCAATAATTTCTGTTTTGCTAAAATTTAGGAAAAATATATATCATGGAAATTGCTTTTCTCATAAGACTGTTGTATTGGAAATCTCTAATTCTCTTTAAGTCATCATTTTCTTCTATTTTACTTTAATTTATATTGGGTATATTTCTCTAAGGGCTGTTGAACTAAGAAATGGGTGGGACTACTTATTGAAAATTAATTTGTCTTTTTCCTCTTAAATTTAGGTTCCTGGAGTGGGTATAGCTCAGTGGTTCAGTGCATGCTTCACATGTACGAGGTCCTGGGTTCAATCCCTGGTAACTTCTAAAAAACATGAGCAAAATTTAAGTTCCTTACCAAAAGACTTTGTATCTTAAAACTTTAGTATTTCTGGAAATACTTGGCCTGCAGAAACAGAAAATATTGCCACAAAAAAAAGAAAAACACTTGTGACCCTAATTTATATTGAGACTTTCAGGAGGTAACTCTTAGGCAATATATATTATAAGGCTAAGTTTCAATTTCACAATAAAAGGTTCATAAGTACAATCATCAATATCAAGGGTCTGGCATAATGGCCTGTCTGCCTTCACTAGGCACTGCCCTTGTACTCGGGGGATTCTTGCTGCTCTATTAGAGAATGTAACAGGATTCCCCAGGATGGGAATTCAATATTCTTTCAGTTATTGCATGGGTCTCCACCCACTGAGACAACCCGGCAAGAACACTTGAACATATTTATATGCCTTAGAGGCATGCCCCAGGTCCACCCCACCCCACACATCCTCCCATCACCGATACCCTGCAATAGCGACTTTCCCCTGCCACAGTTGTGACCCTTCTCCAAAAACGAAGCCAATAAAATAGCCAAATAAAATTAGTAAAAAATGAAGTAATAATAATAGTTTTTAAAATAACAAATACAATATAAGAAAATTTTTAAAACTGGAACAATATAAAATAATTTTAGATGTGTTTTTCATCACTGTAAGATCTGATGTCTTATATATACAGTGACTTCTTATTCCATGTATTTCATCAGTATCTTACTTTTTCCATTTTATCTTCAAAGAAGCTTTAGGTTACAGAAAAGTCACATACAAAATATAGAGGATTCCCATATAGCCAATGCCCCCCTCCTTTTCCTCTCTCCCATATTAATAACATTTTACATGCAGATGGTGCATTTGTTACAATTGATGTATGAATATTGAAGCATTGCTTCTAACCATGGTCAATGATTTACATTGTAGTTTACATTTTGGACCATACACTTTTATAGGTTCTGATGAAATTTAAAATGGCCTGTATCTGTTATTGCAAGATCATGCAGAAAATTCTAATGCCCTTGTGGTCATGTACAGTGTAATAAACAGACGATTATATTCAGCTTTATTTAATTTTATTCTTGGCTTACCATCGAGGTAGAAACTCAACGTTATGATCTTAGATTCTTCACTCAAGTTTCATTGCACTGCATGTTACAAATATTAAGAAAACGGGTCATATTAATAACACATCACTGAGATTCAGGCATTTGATCACTTTTACCAACAAATACTGGGTGACCTCAATTGAAATTATTTTAAGGTCATGCTTAATAATTATTTGTCTTCTAGTCAAAATTAATTTCATGTATAACCCTAATCAGCTAAATCTAAATGTTATTTTTGTTCTCTGTATGCCTTACATATCTGCTAACTATCTTACTACCTGTCAGCACAGACACAAGTGCTCACATATTGTGAGGGAATCTATTTAATTGCAAATCCTGAGATTGTAGTCTGTAAATGTCATAAAATGGCCATCAGATTGAGTAACAGACATAACAAGTGACCAAAAGATATTAATTCAAAACCCCAACATGTTAAGATTCCAAACTCATTTCCATATAGGCTTATTGATTTTTTCTGAAACACGCCTTAATCCAAGAAATACCTTAATCCATTTTTCCTTACATTTTTTAACTGCATACTTTTTAAATTTTCTTTCCTTCTAACTTTTTTATTTTGAAGAAATTTCATACTTAAGGAAATTTACAATTATAATTAGAAAATAATGCAGAGAACAATATTATACCCCTGGCTTAGAAAAACAATTTATCCTCTTTAAAAATTTTGCCACATTTGCTATATCATTATATCTACTTAACTATTGTCAGTATTTTTACTTTCTGACTTTTGATAGCAGGTTGCATACATCATGCTCTTTTAACATTTAGTACTTCCTGTACATAAATGAATATACATTCATGAATATTCATTCATGTAGCCATATAAAGAGCAATTATCAAAGTCAAAAAGTTTAACATTGATATAAAACATACAGTCTATATATCAATTTTTTCAATTGTCCCAAAAATGGCTTTTGGGCATTTTCTCTGCCATTATTAGCTCAAGTCCAGAATCATGTAGTCCTTATAATCATCATTGTATCTTTTATCTCTCTGTTCTTTTTTAATTGAGATAACATATGAACAACATAAAAATTTCCATATCAATCATTCCAAAACATGTAACTCAATGGAATTAATCATTTTAACAATGAATTGCTCTGTTAGGATATTCCATTACCAAAATGTTTGCATCAACCCAGACCAATACCCTGCAACCATTATAATTTAATTCTCCATTTATTTTACCCCTTACCCTTGGTAGCCTGTATTCTACTTTCTATCTCTATGCAATCACATATATCTGCCCTTTTCCATCTGTTTTATTTCCCTAAACATGGTATCTTCAAAGTTCAACCATGTTGTAGCGTGTATGATAATGTCATTCCATTTTATGGCTGAGTAATTAATATTCCATTATATGTCTATACCACTTTTGTTTATCCATTTATCTGTTGATAGAAGCTTGTGTTATTTCCACCTTTTGTCAGTTGTGCATAATATTTCTTTGAAGTTTAATATACACATATTTATTTGAATCCATGCTTTTAATTCCTTTGGGTATATACCTATAAGTGGGATTTCTGAGCCATGTGACAGTTCTATTTTCAACTTTTTGAGGAAACCCCCAAACTGTTTTCAATGGTGGTTACACCATTTTACTTCCCACAGACAATGTAGGAGGGTTCTTAGTACGTGTTATAGTCTCTGTTCTATTTTTATATATATATAGCAAAGCCATTCTAGTGGGTGTGAGCTGATCTGGATTTGCAATTCCCTAATGATTAATGATGCAGAGAATACTTTCATGTGCTTATTGCCCATTTGTAAAATTTATTTGGAGAAATAGCTATTCAACAGTTTGCCTATTTTTAAATTGGGTTGTTTGTCTTTTTTTCCTGTTCATTTCTGGGTGTAGCTATTTATTATGGATGTTAAACCCTTATCATCTATATGGTGTCCAAATGTTTTCTCCAAGTCTCCAATTCTCCAGTAAGTTGTCTTTGTATACTTTAAAAAATGTCCTTTGATGCACAAATGTTACTAATTTTGAAGTACAATTTAACTATTTCTCTTTTGTTATTCATGATTTTGGTGTAATGTCTAAGAATCCCTTGCTTAATACAAGGTCAGTATATTAAGTGACCATCACCCTAATACCAAAATAAGATAAAGATACTATGAAAAGAGAAAATTACAGACCACTCTTCGTAATGAATATAAATGCAAAAATCCACAACAAAATGCATGTAAGCTGTGGTATGACTATACCATAGTTTGTTTAACTACTCACCTATTGAGTGACATTTTGGTTGAATCCAATTCGGAGCTATCACAAATAAAGTTTTTATAAACATTCATGTGCAGGAAAAATAATGCATGTAAACTGAATACAAAAGATCATGAAAAGAATTATATACTATGATCAAGTGAGTTTTATCCCAGGTATGCAACAGTTCAACAAAAGAAAATCAATTACTGTATTATACCACATAGATTAATTGAAGAGGAAAAATCACATGATCTTATGGAATGATGCCAAAAAGGCATTTGACAAAATACAGGACACTTTTTTGTTAAAAAAAAAAAAAAAATCCAAAAGATAGGAATTGAAGGAAGCTTTCTCAATAAGGTAAAGTGTATATATATGTAAAGCTACAGCTAACATAGTACTCAATGGTGAAAGACTGAAAGCTTTCCTGCTGAGATCAGGAAAAAAAACAAGGATGCCCCAGTGTCACCATTGTTATTCAATATTGTGTTGGAAGTTCTAGCTAGACCAATTAAGATAGATAAAGAAATAAAAGATACCCAAATAGGAAAGGAAGAAGTAAAACTTGCACTGTTTGTTGATGATATGATCCTATATCTAAAATCTCATTAAAGATCCACAACAAAATTACTAGAACTAAAAGACCGTTAAGCAAAGTGGTGAGATACAAGATGAATATGCAAAAATCAATTGCGATTCTATCCACTACTGATGTGCAATGTGAAGAGGAAATCAGAAAAAAATTCCATTTATAATAGGGATTAAAACAATCACATATTAAGGAATAAATATAACCAAGTATATAAAGGATCTGTATTCAGAAAACTAGAAAACATTGCTTAAAGAAACCAGAGAAGAGTTAAATAAAGGGAAGGATATTTTGTGTTCATGGATTGGAAGACTAAGTATTGTTAAGATGTCAATTCTACCCAAATGGATTT
>JAQZBX010003407.1:53862-65552 GCA_029593785.1 Cabassous unicinctus
ATGGTACCGGCATAAAGACAGAGATTGACCAATGGAACCTAATTGTGAACTCAGAAATAGACACTCACATCTACAGTCAAGTGATTTTTGCATAGGCTGGCAAGCCTTCACTGCTGGGCCTGAGTCTATTCAACAAATAGTGCTGGGAGAACTGGATAGCCATATACCAAAGAAAGAAAGAGGAACCCTATCTCACACCTTATACAAAAATTAACTCAAAGTGGATCAAAGACTTAAATATAAAAGTGACAAAAGTAAAAATCCTAGAAGAAGATGTGGGAAAAGAGCTTCAAGATTTTGTGGTAAGAGGTAGTTACTTAAACTTTACACCCAAAGCACGAGCAACATGAGAAAAAAATAAATAAATGTGTCCTCTTCAAAATTAAACACTTTTGCACCCCTAAGTACTTTGCCAAAAGGGTCGAAAGGCAGCCAACACATTGGGATAAAATATTTGGCTATCACATCTCTGATAAGGGTTTAATATCCATGATATATAAAGAGATGATACAAATCAACAATAAAAAGACAAACTACCCAATTAAAAAATGGTCAAAAGACCTGTAAAGACATTTGTCCAAATAACAAAAAGAAATGATGATGAAGCACATGGAAAAATGTTCAGCATTTTTAGTGCTTATGGAAATGCAAATCAAAACTACAATGACATCCTTTCACACCTATTAGACTGGCTACTATTAAAAAGTTGGAAAACTGTGAGTGTTGGAGAAGATTTGGAGAGATAAGAACACTTAATCATTATTGGTGAGCATGTAGAATGGTACAACCACTCTGGAGGACTTTTGGGCAGTTATGAAGGAAGTTGAAGGTAGACTTACCATGTTACCAGGCCATAACAATACTAGATATATAACCAGAAGAACTGAGAGCAGTGACATGAACAGACATCTGCACACCAATATTCATAGCAGCATTATTCAAGATTGCCAAAAGTTAGACACAACCTAGGTGTCCATCAACTGATGAATGGATAAACAAATGTGGTGTATACACGATGGAATATTATGCAGTGGTAAGAAAAAATGAATTCATGAAGAATATGACAACATGGATGAACCTGGAGGACATTATGTTAAGTGAAGCAAGCCAGACTTAAGGGGTCAAATATTGTATGATTGTGATATTATTAACTAAATATATTTTATAAACTCATAAAGTTAATAATTAGAATATAGGTCACAAGAAAATTGAATGAGGGTAGAGAATGGAAAGCTG
Organism: Cabassous unicinctus; assembly: GCA_029593785.1. Lineage (NCBI taxonomy): Eukaryota > Metazoa > Chordata > Mammalia > Cingulata > Chlamyphoridae > Cabassous > Cabassous unicinctus. The sequence continues at coordinate 55,099 of JAQZBX010003407.1, forward strand.
TGTGTTAATCTGTGCAGAACTGGTCAAATGGTTACTTGTAAATCTTTGGAAATGAATAGAAATGGTGAAAGCACATCATAGTGTTTGTAGCTAGCGGAGTTATTATATGGGTATGACAGTGGTTGAAAGGGTAAGTCTAAGGTCATATATATTAATAGAAGTAAAGCTAAAAAATGTAAAATTGGATTGTATAACCTATGAAATCTCATGTAAAATACGAATACAGGAGATATTGTATTTATAAGATGGTTTTAACAAAATATAAATACAAATAAACTAGAGAGATGGAAAGGGAATAGTAGCTATTTACAGCAGGGGAAACAGAGAGATTGAGAGGTGATGAAGTTTTTGTTTGTTTATTGTTTATTATTGTTATTATAATTGGAATAATGAAAATGCTCTAAAATGATTGAAGTGACAAATGCACAACCATGGAATTAGAGTGAATACCATTGATTGTATACTTTGGATTGGTTTATGCTTTATTAATATGTATCAATAAAACATAGACTTTAAATCAAAAAGAATTACAAGGGACAAAGTCAGTCATTATATACTGATAAAGGTGTCAATTCAACTAAAAGATGTAACAATTATAAATATGCAACTAACAGCAGAGCCTCAAAATATATAAAGCAAATACAGACTGACAGATTTGATGGGAGAAATTGATTATTCTACATTAATAGTGGAAAACAGTAATAACCAACCTTCAATAATGGCTAGAACATCTAGTCAGAAGAGTAACAAGGAAATACAAGACTTGAATGATGCTCTAACCCAACTAGAATGAACAGACATATAAATACATATAATACTTCATTCAATAAAAACAGAATACACATTCTTCCTAAATGTACTAGGATCATTTTCCAGGAAAGATCATATGTTAGGTAACAAAACAAGTCTCAATGAATTCAAATAGATTGAATTTATATATTGTATATTCTCTCACCACAATGGAATGAAGCTAGAAATCAATAACAGAGAAAGAAATGGAACGTTCACAAATATGTGGAAGTTAAAGAACATACTCTTAAACAACAAATGGGTTGATGATGAAATCACAAGCAAAATTAGGAAATATCCTAAGGAAAATGTAAATGAAAATACAACATACCAACACTTATGGGATGCAGCGAAGGCAGTGCTGAGAGAGAAACTTTTAGCTCTAAATGCTTATACTGAGAAAGAAGAGAGATTTCAAATCAGGACAACCTCAAAACTGAAAGAACTACATAAAAAAGAGCAAACGGAATCAAAGCGACAACTAGCAATGCACCTGGAAAAAGACCTTGACCATAGTGGGGGAATGGTAAATACAAATGAGTTTTTATGGCGAAGAGATTTCAAAGTGATTCAGAAGATCATTCCAAAGATTGCACTTATGCATGTCTCAGCAGGATCTCATTGACATGCCACAGTAAATAATGCCTCAAATAGTGGGGCTCCTGAGAGCTCTAGAGACATCCAGACACTGTAGGCAGGGCAGAGAGCTCAAGAGTTTGGTGCCCTGCCAGTGAGCCCTACTTTGGAATTTATGCTCCCTAGTGTGGCAGAATTGGACTTATTTGTGGTTTCCCTACACGTGGTTCTTCTGCCTTTTCTATCTGAACTTATAGTTAATACTAGAGTTGATAGGTGTATCTCCAAGAGACTTAAATCTTTGGGCTGTCCATGTGTCAGTCGGGCCCTGAATCTCAGCAGAGTTGTAACACCTACCCTCCAGTTCATTGGACTCACCCAGGACAACTAACAAGATGATGATGATGGCCAGTGCCCATCCAAAGGAGCAGATAGAGTCTGTAACTGCAAGCAAGATAGTTCCATCCATCTGCCCCATGGGATCTAGGACCCCTCTCAATTAGAGGTGGAATGGGCATCACCATCCCAAAATTCTCAAAATTGGGGAATGAACAATGGCCTAAAGTAGACTTAATATTCTACTATAGAGTTATTGTTATTCCAGCAATGGAAGAACTTTTATCATTGATGCGGAGGCAGTGGTCACCAGAGGTTCTGAGGAGAGGGAAAAGGAAAAATAGGAGTAATAAAAGAGCATTTTTGGGACATTGGAATAGTACTGCATAAGATTACAATGACAGATGCTGGCTATTATGTATTTTGTTATAACTTACAAAATTGCACGAGACACAGTATAAAGTATAATGTAAACTGTATAATGTAAAGTATAATCCACTGTTAGTGGCGATGCTTCAATATGTCTACATCAATTGTAACAAATACCACACTAATTAAGGATGGTTTTAATGAAGGAAAGTGTGGGAGGGGGAGGGAGTGGGGCATATGGGTATACCTTATATTTTTTATGTAACATTTATGTAGTCTAAAATTTCTTTAAAATAAATAAATAAATACATACACAAAAAGCAAGTAGAAAGAAGCAAACAAGGGTTAGAATTGTGGTCAACAAAATAGAAAACAAAAAATTACTAGGGTGAATCAGCAAAACACAAAGTTGTTTCTTTGAAAAGATTGGTGTAAAAATGACAAACCATTAGTTAGATTGAAATAGAAAAAAAAAAGAGAGTATACAAAAAATGAAAATCAGAAATTAAAAGGGGACATTACTATTAACCCTGCTGAAATGAAAGGACTTTAAATGTATAGCATGAACAAATGTATGCCAAAATTAGATGATCTAGATGAAATCAACAAGTTTTTAGAATCATACAAATGACCTACATTTACTCAAGAAAAATAGATTCCAACAAATTATTAGTAAAGAGTTTGAATCAGTAATCATAAACCTCCCAACAATGAAATGCCCAGGAACACAGGGCTTCACAGGGAAATTCTATCAAACATTCCAAGAAAACTTAACTCCAATTCTTCTCATAATTTTCTATTCAATTGAAGAGGAAGGCACACTCCTTAATTCAAAATTAGGTCAACATGACCTTAATACCAAATCACATGAAGATAACACAAGAAAAGAAAACTACAGACCAATATTTCTTATGGGGATGATGTGAAAAATCCTCAACCTAGTACTCCTAAACTGAATCCAACAGCACATTTAAAAAATACACCATGGTCAAGTGGAATTTATCCCTGTTATGCATGTTTGGTTCAATATAAGAAAATCAATTAATGCATTAAACCACATAACACAATGAAAGGAAAAAATCAGATGAACATTTCTATTGATGCAAAAATTGCATTTGACAAATCCAGCACCACTACTTGATAAAAACACTTAGAAAACTAGTAATAGAAGGAAACTTCCTCAACATCATAAAGGGCATTTATGAAAATCCCAGAGCTACCAATCTATGTAATGGTAAAAGACTGCAAGCTTTCCCTCTGAGATCAGGAACAGGAAAATTATGCCCACTCTTAATCAACACTCAATAACATGGATGTAGCCAGTAGACATCACTTTGAGTGGCATAAGCCAGATGCAAAAGGTCAGGTATTATATGATCTCACTGATGTGAAGTAATCAGAATAAGCAAACTCATAGATTCAGAATCTAACATATAGTTTACCAGGGGATGTGGTATGGGTAGGAAATGGGAAGAGAATGCTTAAAATGTTCCTATTTGGAATGATGGAAAAGTTTGGTTTATGGATGGTGGTGACGGTGGCAAAAGAGTTGAATGTAATTAACAGCACTGAAATATATATCTGAATTTGATTAAAAGGGAAATATTAGATTGTGTATATATGGTAAATGAATAAATTAAATAAAATCCATGGAACTACACTACACAAACAGGGAACCCTACATTAAATTATGGGATATAATTAATAGTACAATTATAAAATGTGTTATCATCAGTTGTAATATATGTTCCACAATAATTCATATTTTTAATAAAGGGGTGGCATATGGGAATCCTGTATTTTTATATGATTGCTCTGTAAACTCATAACTCTAATAAATAAAAAAGAATAAATATAATAAACAGAATATAAGAAAATGTGGAAAACCATTAAGTGCACCAACATAGGCATAATGAATGCAAAGAAGAAAAAAAGAGAGAGACAGGATCAGAAAAACATATTTAAAGAAATAATACCTGAAAACATCACAAAATTGACAAAAGCATTAATCTAGAAAAGATCATGAATTTCGAATAGGATAAATATAACCATATCTACAACAAAATAAACACATCATAGTAGATGTTTGGAAGCCAAAGAATAAAAAAAAAAAATCTTGAAAGCATCAAGAGGAAAGAATACAAGCCATATAAGGAAATTCCCAATGAAGAGATTGACTTATCATCAAATCAATGGTGAAATAATGAAGGACAGGAAGTACTGGGATATGACATATACAAAGAGCAGAGGAAAAGAAAAAGCCAAGCCAGAAACTTCTATCCAACAATACCATCTTTCAAAATTTACATGAATAAGCCATTCCCCAATAAGCAAAACTGAGAACTTTTTCTTGGGAAACCTTCTTAAGAAATATACTAAATCAAGTAATTTAATTTAGCAACCAATTTACGTTAAACAATGGAATTCATAAGAAAATCAAAGATTACTAGTTAAGGTGATTTTGTAATTATAGAGCATAAATGCATGTATATTCTCATTTTTCTCTCATACTTTTAAAAAGGCAATGCTTCAATATGTGTTCATCATTTGTAACAAATGAACCATACTAACGAAAGATATTGTTAATGAGGGAAATTGTGGGAGGGGGAGAAGGTGGGTATATTTTTGATGTAACTTCTAAAACTTCTATAAAACTAATTTTAAAAAATGAAAACAGAGAAGAACATAACGAAATATGTATATAATGGCAATTGAGATTATAAAATATAGAAATGTAATATATTAGCCAAGACCAGGAGAGAGCAGTTATGTGGTAGCTTTATTGGAGTAAGGAATTTACACAAGACAGTAACTCAAATCTATACCAACAAATATAGAGAACTACTTTTGTTATTGATAATGTTAATACAGCACTGGCTATAAATATATACTTGCTCTTTTGTTTTACATCTTTTTTAAACGAAAAAATATAATTAAAAATAATTATAACAGTGTGTATTTGGGTTTGTAATATTTTATTGCAATATCAGTTACAATAATACCACAAAAAAGAGGAAGTTAAAATAGCACCACACAGAAGTAACATTTTCAACCTCACAAGAATTAAACTGGTGTTAATCCGAAGTAGACTTTTATCAGTCAAACTGACTGTGGAAGCCTCAGAGCAACCACTAAGATAATTACTAAAAATTATAGTGAAAACAAATTGGAAATATTTATAGGCAGCAGATCTTTGAGTAATCGTTCAGGCATACTCTTCCTCTCACCTATTGCTGGGATTATGCTCATAGGACTATTGGATGTTGTATTAATTTCTAACAATTCCCTGAGTTTCTATTAATTGTTATTTTCTATTTTCTCTCCGTGAATCAGATTTGATGAATTCAATTGTTCTCTACTCAAGTCCACTGGTTTTATTCTCTATACTTCCATTCTATTATTTAGTCCAAACAGTGAGATTTTTTCTGTTACTAATTTTTCAAGTCTAATATTTCTATTTGTTTTTTTTGTCATGTCTGTTTCTTTGCTGAATTTTATAATTTTTACATTTGTTTCTAGAAAATTTGATTGTTGAAGCATTTTTTATGGACACTTCAGGAGAATTTCTTTAGCATTTTTATTTTCAGTTTTAAAATCCTCGTCAAATAATTCAAACATTTGATATCTAGTTTTAACCATGAGTTGATTGTCTTTTTTTTTTTTTTACTTTTTATGTGATTCCTGGTTCTTACTATGATAGTTGACATTCAATTTTCTTCTGGAAATTTTGTCTGTTGTGCCAGGAATCACTGAGAATTATTTAAATCTTTTATTAATATGGATCCATATTTATGTTTTGGTGTACACATCTTGTGACTTATGTTCCCAATAGCAATTTAATTTATAGAGTTTTGTAATTTTTTTTTTTTTAATGTTTACTTCTCCCTTCTAGTAATGCCTGAGAAGATGTAAAGGGTTTTCACAAACTGAGTATGAATCATGGTAGGAGGCATTTGGTGGAAATACTTTACTAGTTCTTGGAGCTTCGCTGGATGGGAGCTGGTGGGAGCTGGAAGAGAACATGGAAACACTGGGGTCCTGGACCATGAAATACCTTACTGTTCAATCAATTATGGATCAAAGAAGAAATGACATACTTAATTAAAAAATGAAATAATTTGAACTGATTAGCAAAGATAATGTGAAATAACAAACATGATGAATACCACAAAGCTGTGTTTGGAGGGCATCCCGTAGCTTATATTAGAGAAGTACAAATATAATCAGTAATCTATAATTCCTCCTTAAAAAACTAGTGTAGAAAGCAAATTCAATCCAAGGTAAAGAGAAGGAATGAAAAATAAAGATAAGTGGAATAAGTGACATAGAAATAGACAACAAATTCAAAATGTCAATGAAATATAGTAAGTAGATTGAACAGATAAAATTTGATAAATTATAGGAAGAATGATGACGAATATAAGAGAAATCATACAAATTTCCAATGTAACAGTGAAAGTTAAATAAACTCCCAAATTATAAAGTGATATAATGGACATTACAATGATAAATTCAACATCATTGATAACATTGATGAAATGGAAATTCTCCCTGAAATTCACACATAAGAAAAATCAAATCAAGGAATCTGAATAAACTATATATTTTTGTATTTATAATTTTAAAACTTTCCACAAAGAAACCTCTCAGCCCATATGTCCCCGATGATGAATTGTATAAAATATTTATGTAATAGACTTCAGAATATATATAGAAAATAGCAGAAACCTAGGAACCTATCTTCCAATATTTTGTCCAAAATCAATACTGAACAACAAAATATGAAAAGCAAAGCTACATGAAATCTACACGCAGAGCAAAAGTAAAAGACAGTATGGGCCCAAGGTCAAAAACTCAAATAAGCAAATCCAGCAAGCGATCCCTCACAGTTTTGACACATTCCCATCCTGTTGCAAGATTTTTGTGATGAATAAAGGCAGAGAGAGGGAGAGAGAAAAAGTAGAAACTTCAGGAAAGAGAAAAGGAGAGCTACCAACAGAGTCTAAAGGTTTACCTAGCAACGCTGACAGAAAGTCTAATGTTACCCTGTGTCTAAATAAGACTTTTTATACGAAACGATCTCGGCAGACTAGAGAATATATGAAGAGAAGATAGGGAAGGAACTTAAAAATATGCGTGGTTTGTAGAACATTCGTTAAACTCACAGTTTTTAGGGAAGCAAATGTGTGTGAAGAAGAGAAAAGCTTTCTTATGGAATTGGGTAATGAAGGGATAAAAAGGAAAAGAAAAATCTAGGACTCCAAAAGACAAAAGAATATAAAGCAATTTGGAAAACACAGTCAGTTGTAGCAGCACTAAAACTTAACAGATTTTCACCCAAGTGTCTGGAATTTATTATATTTGGAGAAGAGTGATTCATTAAATTGATAATCATATAAATTACTCCACAATTACAAAAAATAAATAAGATAAAGATTAACATTTGCCAACAGAGTTATTAAATATCATAAAATGAAATTCAATATATCAACTAAGCAAATTTCTCCTGAAATAACATTATTGAAGCAGAGAGCACCTTTAAAATGGAACTTCATTTGGAATGAATTATACTCAACCTTGCCTGGGAGGATATGAAAATAAAAGCTGAAACTGAAGAAATATTAAATATCATATTTTGGAGATATTCATGTATATAATTTGAAAACTAATTTTTATTAAATAATTTTGTTTAAACATCAAGATATTTGGGGTATGTGTGTTTGACTAGAAGGTGAGGCTAGGCATGTCTTTAACATAGATGGGCAAGAAGCTCTTGAGAACATAGGCAGTGCCTAATAAAAGAAAACAGACCAGTATGTGAAGCCCTCAATATTAATGCATGTAACTAAACCTTATTCTTCGAAAATTGAATCTTAGTGGTTACCATAGGTTCTGAGGGGAGGAGGAAGGAGGAATAGAGGGAACACAGAGCATTTTTAGGGCATTGGAATTGTTATGCACGATCTTGCAATGACAGATACAGGCCATTATACATTTTGTCAAAACCTGTGAAAGTGTATGGTTCCAAATGTAAACCATTGACCATGGTTAATAAGAAAGCTTTAGTATTTGTTCATTAATTTTAGCAAATGTACCATACTCATGTAAGATATTAATTGGGGAAAATGTGAGAGGGGAAGGGGTTGGGGTATATGGGAATCCCTATATTTTCTATGTGACTTTTCTATAACCTAAAGCTTCTTTGAAAATAAAGTGAAAAAAATAAGACACTGGGGGAATATAAAGAAGAAATTGTCAATACACATAAACAATAAGAGATCTTACGATGGTGAAAGGCACGAAGCAAAAGAACTTTTATGGGCTTTGTTTTTGCGGAGGTTTTGGATTGCAGAAGGTGACAGAGGTGAGTCACTGGGGCGGGGTGATGGTAGTGGGGGGATGTGTGGAGAGGGTGCACATGGGGCTTGCCTATATGGAATATGAATGTGCTCACGTGTTCGTGGGGTGCTGCCTGGGTGGTTGGAGATCCATATAATAATCGATGGAATATTGATTTCCCTTCTGGAATGTCCTGCTACATTTTCTAATGGAGTGGCAAGAAACTCTAGAGTACATGGGCAGTGCCTAGTGAAAGAGGACAGACCAATATGCCACAGCCTTGATAGTGATGCTTGTATTTACGAACCTTGTTCTTGTGAAATTGAAACTTAGGCTAGTAATATATACTGCCTATGAGTTATCTCCTGAAAGCCTCCTTCTTGCCAAATATGGTCTCTTTCTCAACCAAACTCAGCATATAAATTCACTGTCCTCCCCCAGGCATGGGACTTAATTGCCAGGGATGGGCCTCCCTGGAACAGATGGATTATTACCATGCACAAGTGGTGATGCATTTGGAAAAAGATCTAGACCAAAAGGGGAAAATATTAATACAAACGAATTTTTAAGGCTAAGAGATTTCAAAATGTGTTGGGAGGTCATTCCAGAGGTCACATGTATGCATGTCTCAGGAGGATCTCACTGACTTCCTCAGTAAACAGTGCCTGCAGCAGGAGTGCTTGTGAGGGCTAGAGAGACCTCAGAACACTATAGGCAGGGCACACAACCCCAGGACATTGGCACCCTGTTGGTGGGCCTTACCTAGATAACCTAGCTCCCCAATGTATCAGAGTTAGTCTCATTTATAATTTTTCTACACATGGATGTTTTTTATGTGTTAAGTAATGTCCAAGAGATTTAATCTTCTGGGTTTTCATAAACCAGTTGATCCCTGATCTCAGCAGAATTGAGCCAACACATACTCTCCAGTTCATTGGACTCACGCAGGACAACTAAAAAAAGGATGATGTTGGACAATGTCCATCCCAAAAACAGAGAGTATCTACAACTGCAAGCAAGACAGTTCCATCCATCTGCCCTATGGGATCTAAGCTGTCTCTCAATCAGAAGCAGGGTGGGCATCACTATCCCCAAATTCTCAGTATTGAGTAATGAACGAACATAATGGAGAATGTAACTATGGACTAAAGTAGGATCATTATTATTCTAATAATGGAAGAACTTGTAACATTGATATAAAGACAGTGGTCACCAGAGGTTCTGAGGGGAGGGAGAGGGAAGAATAGGTGTAACATATGGCATTTTGGGATTTTGGAATTTTTCTGTATTATATTGCAATGATGGATAAAAGTCATTATACATTTTCTCAAATCTGTAAAATTGTGTGGTGCAAAGTATAATCCATAAAGTAAAATATAGACCATGAATAGTAGCATGCTTCAATATGTGTTCATCAATTGTAACAAATGTACCACACTAAAAAAGGATGTTGTTAATGGGGGAAAGTTTCAGAGGAGGAGGGATTAGGATATATGGGAATCCCCTATATTTTTGATGCTGCATTTTTAAACCTAAAACTTTATGTATATGTTTATGTTAACATATAAAAATATGTTAACATTTTACATAATTCTGGTCAATATGTTTTTATAGAACTTGGTATATTTTCACCAGTCAAAGGAGTTCTTGACAAAATATCACAGATTAGAAGAAGTATATCAGTAATGGACAAAAATTTCATAAGGCAAGTATATTTAAAATGGAATCCAATTTTTATGTGAAATGCCCCTCTAAACTTATGCTCTTAGTAAGATTACTTCCTGAGAAGACACTAGAGCATAATAGATGAGAGTAAACATCTAGAATAAGGTCTCTGGGTTCAAATTTTAACACTGCTACTTTTAAATGCATGACATTAAACCTGTTACTTAAACTCCTTGGGATTCATTTACCTCATTTATAAATAAAGTGGTAATAATTATAACTGCCCCTCAAAGTAATTTAGAGAATCCAAGGACAGTTAATTCCTATTCCATGATGGAATGTAACTGAAGATATTAGTAAACCAAAAAATTTGAATAATT